>CM019700.1:2747992-2817992 GCA_009760885.1 Achatina immaculata
ATTGTATAAACTATCTGGCCACTTTCTAGCAGTTTTATATTAATCATCTGTCAGAACTTAATCCACTTAATCCCCGCAGTATTCTTCTATTTGTGCTCTGTGAAGAAAAGAAAACAATATCAAGTATCAGCGTGCGCGCCGCCATCTTTGCACCCACAGTCAACCTGACCAGCTTCCAGGACCTGTACCGATCTCCAGCCCCCACCCACAGGTCGCCAGTCTACCCAGACACATTAGCTGGTCAGCAAGAGCAGAATAGACGTCTTTGTACTTACTTATCGAGCTAAGATCTCTGGCCAGACATCCTCGTGCTCTGGGAGTATTTAAAGCGATTCCTACATGGCAGAGCAACTTTCAGACTTAGAAATGTCACGAGTGTGGCAGAGACCATCATAGGCCAGAGACTGACGCCGTGTAAGTCAGTTTTATAGACCTGGTAATCGATAGCACTTTCCTCTCAACACATCACCGTAGTCTTCCGAAAAAAACCGGCAGGAGTAATAAGTTTTGTTTTTTCTTTTCATTTCCGCTGTCTCTTCTACAGTTATTACTTCTCCTCTAATTTGTCCATGTCTTCGTATGTTCACTTATTACTTTCTTTCTGTTATTGCTCCATCTGTTCCTCTCATCTTCCCTTTTTGTTTCTTTTTTTTTAAAATTGACTTTAGAAGAGTTTTTTTATCTTGAGCTACGCTTTTCTTTAACTCTGTGAATCTTCTATTTTCTTTCTATTTCACAAACTTTTTGTTCGTTTGTTTTTTGTTTCTAAATTTGGACCATCTTCGCTTATACTGCACCTCTAATTTTACAAATGATGTCTGTGCTCTAGATGGAGTTGTACTATCTCAGCTCTAGGAACTAAACAGAGAGAAGCCAGCGGTGACACTCGGAGAGTGAGTTTCTCTTTAGGAACAGAATCCTACATCAAAAACTTAATAGAAAAAAAAGGGTTTCAGAGTTAAGGTTTAAGATTAGATATACGGTTTATATTACAGGCGTAGAGTTTATTTCGTGCTTGTGGAAATAGACGTTAAGTTTATTTTGGGGTTGTAGAAATAGGTTTATTTAGTGTTGTAGAAGTAGGCGTAGAGTTTATTTAACAGAAACCTGCCAAAGTAAAATACTACAGTTAGACTTACATACGACATATTAACTTGTACAAGGTGACACTTTTATGAACAAGTATCACTTCATGTTCGCATGCGCCCAGAGGCGCTGGAGTCTACAGCCATAAATGATTGTGGTGGGAATTCACAGAAAAACAGGAACTCACAAATGCAACATTTAGACACCAGAAAAAAACGACAAATTGTAACCAATGACAGATTTCCGGCCTTTCTTCAACACTTGGAAGGAGTGGCACATGATCGAAGTTTTCCGGACGTTTGACATAAAAACAATCTTGCAAACACTTAAAAAAACAGAACACAATATAACCACTTACCATAGCTCGAGGCGACGTCAAGCAAGCACATGCCAAAGATCAGAACTGTCACGCGCCAATTCATTCTTTCTGCCAATCAATGGGGGCAAGATTTTCAGCCAATGAGATCGCTCGGAATTAAATTGCAGGGTCACGTGATCTTCAACCGGAAGCTCTTCCAGCTGTTTCAGTGTTGTATTGATGTTTCTATTTCTGTAGACAAAAGATGAATTTGTAAGAAACAAAGTGTGATAATTGCAGACGGGCGGGGTGTGAGAACGATATACCCATCATTGTTCAAATGTCGGGGAGTGAAATCTTCCGGTAATTTGACAGAAGACGGAAGTTTCATCAATGCCACGCCTCCATGAACTGGTTCAGAAAACTAATGGACCAACTCTTTCCCGTCTTGTGACCTACAAAAAAAAATGTATGTCACCACAGAGTACGTGCTGGTGTAATTGATCGTCGATTACTTCCTCCTCATTTTATGGTCCAAGTTCTGTTCATCACATCCGCTTCCGATAGTTTGTTCCAGATTGTGAGGATTTAGGTCAACAAATTAAAAATACGGAACGACAAATGTCAACAAGTGAAATAGACGGAACAAAAAATGTCAAGAAATGAAATAAACGGAACCAAAAAAATCATAACAAATGAAATAGATCTAACAATATGGCAAATATAGAATTAGTTTACCTTTCATGTTTGCTGGAAAAATGTAGTAAACCTAAAAAAAAAAAACTCTTTCTGTTTACTGTTAGTACCGAGACAGTGTTTTGTATATTTTAGAAGAACACTGGAAGAACATACGAAGTTCAGTACATAAAAAGTGCTGCAACAGTTTGGCCAAAGTCTTCATCGAAAGTAAACATCTTTAGAACAAATAAACAAACCACGCGGATAAAACAAACTCATCTTCATTCAATGTTTGTACATTCTATTCTTGGGTGTGTGTTTATATACGGAATTAAACCAGTCTTCTTCTTAATATCATTCATATATATCTACTTTTGACGTATCTACCTTCTGTATAGACTTTTTCTCTGCACGTTAAACTTTAAAAAATGTGTTGAAACTTGGCACAGTTTTCTGGTGCATGTCCCACACAACTGTCTACGGCCCTGCGAGGACATGTAACTGGGGCACGTGTCTTTTCAGTTAGCTCTCCCTGGCCTCTTGGTAACGAGTTCGGTCTACCAAAAGCAATTTCTCTCTCTCTCTCTCCCCCTCTTTCCCCCTCCCTCGCTCTCCCTCTCTCTCTTTCCCCCTCCCGTTCTCTCTCCCTCTCTCTATCTTTCCCCTCCCTCTCACTCTCTTCTCTCTCTCTCTCTCTCTTTCTCTCTCCTTCCCTCTATTTTTGGCTTCAAGTTTTAAATCCTCAACCAAATTTTGTTTTAAAATATACTTTTTTGTACTCTGCCTTCAGTATTTTATTCTGTAAAAACTGTTTGGCTCGCAGAAACGATTTGAAAATGTATGAGATTAAAATTAAATCCTGTTTTTCTCCCGGAACAAACTCACCTAATCTGACCTGGGTTTTGCGGTTTTTGTGTGTGTGTTTCTCTTGTGTTCCTGAAAAGAAGATGCAACTCCCAAACTGAAACTGACATATATTTTTGTAATAATGTTCTTTAATCACATACTTGTACATCATTTTCCACCATTTTATTTTGCAATTTCTTGCACGGGAAAGTGGCTTAACTCATTTACAGACGCCGAAAAGGGAAGTAATTCATTGTTGCAACCATGCGGCAGGGGAAATAACTGTTTGGAAGAGGCCATAGCTTAAATAATGTGCCGGAGAACTCTCCGCGGTCTCAAGAAGTGCATTCATCTCCAGTCTAGAGTCTTGTATTTATACGCTTGAAGGAATCACATTTCAAACAAATAGTTCTCGATATTGATTTGGAAATAACCAGAGAGGGCCTTTGGACGTAAAAAGTCCATTAATTTTTTTTTTTTTTCCATTTGAAGCAGCGGAACTTTATTGGAAATTTCATAGTTTTCTTTTAAATTGGAAATTTCATAGTTTTCTTTTAAATTGGAAATTTCATAGTTTTTTTGGAATGAGAAAACTGTTCAGATTCAAATTGCGTCAGAATATAGGGGATCGATCGCAGATGATTGGCCTACACACCCTACAGCGCAGTAATACAAAAGTTGTTTAGAAATACTTCAACAAAGATTACTCCTCGCAAAAAACTAGATCCTTTAAATACAAATTTCTAAGAACTTTGCGACACAGGTTCACGCAAGAGAGAAAAAGACGAAAGCAAATCCCTGTTCTTTTATATAATCTGCAGAAAAATAACTTAAACGGTAAAATGGCTTCTAGATGTTGCAAGGATTTTAAAGGGATTTCCCAGAACACCAGTAAAGAAGCTTTTGCTCACCAGAAGGCAGCTTATTAAATATTGCTTCTGTCGCCTCCATTATTTCGTAACAAAGAAATATCTCTGTATAATATTACAAAGTAATAACTCTGGTTGTAAGAAGGTTGTGCCGTCTTTCTGTGGGGGTTGCCGGGTGAGTTTCTCTCGGGTCTGACACAATCATCCACAGAGATGACGTCAAACGCCTGCCCCATGTCGCGTAATCTCAAGGATTTGTATAATCCAGGCTAACGATCGAGATCGTGTCAGAGATGCTCTCTGTTGAGCTCGTGAAGCAACACGAGAAGGTAGGAGCTGTCCATGAGGCGCCAGGCTTGCGTAAATAAGCAGAACTAGGTCATGTACCTAGAAAAACGCGACAGTCTGTGTGACCAGACTTTTGCAACAAAGTGGCTCTTAATATGAAGGCAAGTGAACTAGGATGCGGACATGGAGTTGGGAAATTTCAACATACAGATTTAAATATTCTCTGCAAAATTGTTGACTTTTGGTTTTCTTTATCAGTGAAATATTTCTTTCGTCTTATCATCATCGTCAGCCCCGCCATGGAGGACGAGTGAATGCGTTTGTGAAGTTTTGTGATGTAGTAGTTCACATAAAACTTATTACCTGCTCACCCAGGCTTCGCTTCTCTCTCATGTTCACCTGCGGCTTTGATGTCGGGCTTGTTTTTTTTTTCTTTCCATCTTGCCCGCCTCACCTGTTTTGTCTTTCAAACCAGGTTGAACTTTTCTTCGAATTTTTCCCCAGTAATTGCGCAATCTGGTTTTTATTTTATCTTCACGTTGTTCCGTTTGTTTCTGGGCCTTTATTTTAAGATATATTCTAGTTCATCGTAAGATGATCACATTTTTTTGTTGTTGTCTATGAAATGTGAAATAGCATTCACAAAGATGAGCGAGAGCGCGTGGGTGGATGCCAAAAATAGGCGCACTACTTTCCGTCTCTTTACAGCGGGTCGCCTTACGTAAATTGCGACATATCCCTGAGAGTATGGGCGTTCTACAGTACTGGGGGGTTGGGGTAGGGATGGAGGGGTGGGGCATCTATGCTTTAGTTAGTCTACCTTTAATCATCGCCGTCATTATCAACAGCGACCAAACGAACATCGTCGTCGTCTCTTTAGCAGCACAAGAAGTCTGAGGGCTACACTTTGTCTGTCTCATCTGTTTCTGCTGTTACTTCCGTCTTTCAAAATGACCCTTTTTTTTTGCCTGTTCAATTCGTGGCTGAACCTCCACCTCCACCTGGTTCTGGGTTCGAGCATGGCCAGATTTCAGCTGCGGGAAGACCATCGCTTGTGTTTGGTCGCTGGTTGCTCTTCCCGTGCAGCACATGGCCGCCGCCATTGTAAGTAATCTGAATCACGTGACCAACGCTGTGGTCAACAGAGAGAATTACTTGTTACTCTCCTGTCCACCCTATTCTGGCCAGAGGTAAAGTTTGAAATTAAAATGCTATCTAAACTGCGGCTGATACAGTTAGAGAGCACGGCTTTTATTCTTTGTATCTGTTCTCTGTGGTACGAAGACTGGCAGCTTTGGCCGTCAGCGATGCATATCTGAGATGCTAGCGTCAGAGTTTGCGAGCCATTTCTGACATGCTAGTGTCAGGGTTTGAGAGCCATATCTGATATGCTAGTGTCAGGGTTTGAGAGCCATATCTGATATGTTAGTGTCAGGGTTTGAGAGCCATATCTGACATGCTAGTGTCAGGGTTTGAGAGCCATATCTGACATGCTAGCGTCAGGGTTTGCTAACCATAGCTGACCAAGACCCTACCAAAGTCACCTTTGGTACCCCCAGTAACAGGCCTAGCCTGACTGAATGGCAGAGATCGTCATATTCCCTAGGGTGGTGGAGTCTGCTACAGAAGTATTGCACACTCGCAGCTTTTTAGTTGCATTTCGAGACTGAAAAAATAACTGGCATAACCCGCTCCCACGCTAACACGATACTGTGTCTCAGAATGTTCACAGCATCAGCTACAAAGAACATCAGCTACAAAGAACATCAGCTACAAAGAACATCAGCTACAAAGAACATCAGCTACAAAGAACATCAGCTACAAAGAATATCAGCTACAAAGAACATCAGCTACAAAGAATATCAGCTACAAAGAACATCAGCTACAAAGAATATCAGCTACAAAGAACATCAGCTACAAAGAATATCAGCTACAAAGAACATCAGCTACAAAGAATATCAGCTACAAAGAACATCAGCTACAAAGAACATCAGCTACAAAGAATATCAGCTACAAAGAACATCAGCTACAAAGAACATCAGCTACAAAGAACATCAGCTCACAGTTCCAGGGAGATAACACAAGACAAGTATACATGTGTGATATCACATGTGAAACTATACATGTGTGATATCACACTGTGAAACTATGCATATGTGATATCACATTGTGAAATTACACATGCCTGATCATATTATGAAACTATACATGTATGATATTACATTGTGAAACTATGCATGCATGATATCACACAAGAAGAAGAAGATGATGATGATCTGTCTTCTATTGTGTAGGTGAGCCTTAAAAACTGGCTAAAAATGCAGGGTTTGTTTTCAAGTGAAAGAAAATATACACTCTCTATATTACAAGTATATTTGATATCAATAAAGAAGAAATCATACATTATCTATTGCAAGTATATTTCATATCAATGAAAGAAGAAATCATACATTCTCTATTGCAAGTATATTTTATTTAAATGAAAGAAGATATTATACATTCTCTCTTGCAAGCGCATATTTTTTTCAAGTATATTTGTATAACTGAAAGAAGAAACAAATTCTGACAAACATAAACAATGTAAGACAAAAATGTACGACGTAGAAACAGAAACCAAACGGACAACAAGAGACAGCTGTAACCCGTGACATGTACAACGTCAGTGCCACCAATAACTGCCGTTATTTATGCTGGTCACGTGGTTTCAGCGTGCTTTTTAAAAATATTTTTTTTACAATTTCTACGTCATAACTGCCATCACTATCATGTGGCGTGGACGTGTCTTCACGTCTGATTTCATTCTGCCGGAGTTTCTGTTCAGTCCGAGCTGAATTTGGAAACTATATGTTTGCTGCACTGCATCCGCTTTCAAATACATCTCATAAAAAAGACAGCACAAGGAATGCCTAATAAACCTTGCTACACTGATCAATCTCTATTTGTTCTGCTTAAGTAAAAATTATGTCCATTTCCATGTCAAAGAGTCTAAGGTGGATTCCAAATAAAAATGCATGATCGACAAAAAGAAAAAAAAACATCTTTTATTATGGCTGATATTTCGAATAAATTGCATCAAATAGGTGTTAAAACTTGATGACTTACCTCTGAGTGTGTGATGTTGATACACACGAGGATATACACCTAAAATTCGCTGGGCAACCGAAGAAGGAAGGTTGAAATCTCTGTATAACGTGGATGAAATTCTCGCAAGATGCGAAGTTACATGTAACGAACAGTTAAATTATGTTCAGTCAAACAGCAAAACTGAACAACGTCTTCTTGGAAAAGTTAACACTGATATAAACAAAAGTTAACACTGGCGTAAACAAAGGTAAACACTGGAGATTTAGCGAAGTCTCATCTGCTCTGTGGAGAGCGCGGATAGAAACACAGCTGAGAGTCCGGCACGTGCCCGAGTTATATCGCCGGAGAGATAATAGCCAGATCAATTCTCCCACGCTGCGACATCGATGTCACAATTGAGTTGTTACATACAATCTAAGACTTGTTTTGTTTTAATACAAAAAACACCCCCATCCTACGTATGTTGTAAAAAAACGTGATTGACAGAACCTTTAAGAGAAAGTAACGATCTGTACGTACGTGGGCTTCCGGTGATGTCCACAGGACACGCCCACCCAGCGTGGCAGAGTCGATGCCGGGTGTATCACGTGGTGAGTGCATTCACTTAACAAACTTGCCCGACTCGGGTCGGGTGAAAATTTGCTTCCCAACGCGCATGCGCCGTGCCCTGATTGAAACGAAGACCCCCACCCCAACCTCCCTCAGCTTTAAGATGAAAGCAATCTTCGTTAGCTGTCGTTTCCGGCCTGCTTCCGGTGCCGAGTGTTTTAATGTTAGAAGTCAGTTGAGCAATTAAGTAGCGCACTTCCAGGCGTCTTCATGACATACGTCAGCTCATTCTGTTCAAACACCCGACGACGCCCCACCTTTCCCCCGGGTGGAGCACGAAAGAAAGTCGACAGGGAACGGAAATATTTGCATAACCGAGTCAAGATACTCCCTATCCGATTTCCTTAAGTGAGAGATTTGTTCTGTGGATGCAGTAATTAGAAGCGGAAGTTGCAGTTTGTCATGTGCCAGTTTGGTTTGGTGTGTCTGACATAGTGGTGTGGCACGGATGTATGAACACAATTAGAGGATTATGATGTTACGATGATGTTACGATGATGTCCGGTGGCTGAAAGTTGGGGACCGGGGGGGGGCGGGGTGGTAAACGTCGAGAATGAGGTCATTTTCAGCCACAGAAGAGCGGCATTTCAAGGGACAAGACGACGCACAATTCATTCACATCTCTCTCTCTCTCTCTCTCTCTCTCTCTCTCTCTCTCTCTCTGAACCTTAAGTGCCCAGGGCACATGGGGCTTCCGCAAGGGTTTTCTACAAATGCCTGTCCTTCGCCTTTTTTTCTGCTCTTGCCCAAGTGAGCCCTCTATTGCTCAACATCCTTTCTGTTGTTCTTCTCCATGTCTCTTTTGGTCTACCCTTACTTCTGCTCCCCTGTGGTGTCCATCTTAGTGCTATTTTTGGTAGTGAGTTGTCAGTCATTCTGAGCATATGTCCCAACCATCGCCAGCGTCTTTCCTCAATAATTGTTGTCAGTGGTTTCATCTGCATTTCTGCTAATAAGATGTTATTTCTTATGGTGTTTGGCCAAAATATTTTTTTAATTCTTCGTAAACATTTAGTCTGGAAAGAATTCAACTTGTTTTCTATGGTTTTGGTGATTTTCCAGCATTCACTTCCATAGAGTAGTACACTTAGAACATTACTCTTAAATATCCTGATTTTCATATTTATGCTTAGTTTATTTGATTTCCATATATTCTGTAGCATTGCAAAAGCCAGGTTTGCTCTAGTAAGTCTGCTGTTGATGTCCTCTGTGCTGTCTCCATTTTCTACTACTCTGCTGCCAAGGTATACAAATTCGTTAACCTCCTCCACTAACTTGTTATCTACTCTGAGTACATTTCTGTTGTTCACATTTTGCTTCATTAACTTTGTCTTTCCTACGTTGATCTTTAGTCCTATGTTGTTTGCATTCTGGGTTAACTTGTTTATTTTATCTTGCATATCTTTGTGACTGCTTGATAATAGACAAATGTCGTCCGCAAAGTCAAGGTCCTCCCGCACTGTGTCAAGGGTCCATTGTAATCCTCTGCGTTTGTCTGATGTTGCCTCCTTCATTAACCAAATTCATTCACATACGGGACAATAAAAACATGGCGTATATCAGAACACTTGACAATGAAAACCACGGTGTCACGCAATCCCGCTTCCGAGACCCACCAAGAATACAGGCTAAAGCACTGTGATACTCTGAACCCCTTGTGGTCCTTCGTGGAACTCATGTGGTCTATTTTGGACCACACAGGGGACCACCGGACCTAACGAGGACCACATGTGTGAATTCAGTAGGTTCACAGTGCGGTTTTTGGTGGTAGAAGTGAACGAAGAAGAAGAAGAAGAAGAAGAAGAAGAACACTTGAAACAAGCAGACAGCCAGCATCTTACATTCACGGCTCAATCTTTCAAGCAATTACTCCAGAAATGCTCCGACACAACACATAAATCTATCACTTGCCACGTGGCAAGCGACAACATATATACCACCACAACAAACATGACAGCTAGCCAAGGCACTCTGACACAGATAACAAATAACAAGTTACAAGCTATCGTGACTTAAAAATAATAAATCATCAATAACAATCATAGAAATACAGCATGATGAATATTCAACACCAGACCTGTCGCATTCAACACCCGACCTGTCACATTCAAGACCTAATTTGTCACATCCAACATCTTACATGTCACATTCAACACCTGATCTGTCACATTAAACACCTAAACTGTCACATCCAACATCTTACATGTCACGTTCAACACCTGACCCGTCACATTAAACACCTGACCTGTCATATTCAACATCTTACATGTCACATTCAACACCTGAAATGTCGCATGCAACACCCGACCTGTCACAGTCAACACCTGACTTATCACATTCAACATCTGATCTGTCACATTCAACATCTGATCTGTACATTCAACATCTTATATGTCACATTCAACATCTGATCTGTCACATTCAACATCTTAACTATCACATTCAACACCTTGTAAAATTCAACGTCTTACCTGCAATTTCAATATATTATCTGCAACATTCATTCCTTTACCTGCAACATTCGACGTCTTATCTAAAGTATTCATCGTTTTATGTGTAACATTCAACATGTTACCCACAATATCCAACGTCTTATCTGAAACATTCATCGTTTTACATATAACATTCAACATTTCACTTATAATGTTCAACATCTTAACTGACTCCACAGTTGTCATTTCTGCTGCTTACGCTCCACTACAAGTTGGGAATTTATTCTGTAGCCCTCCACCGCCATTTACATGCAGTGTATTTTTTTTTTCTTCCTGAATCTCAAAAACTAAGCATCGCTTGCGTTCACTATTCAGTCTCTCATCTCATAAACGGATCTGTCCTAACAATAACAGCCGGTATGAAGTGATAACGGCCTGTTTCTGCATTATTCGCATGTCCATATCTATATTATTTAGTTATTTTTTTGTTTATAATACTATACTTCCATCCTCCATCTTGACCTCCAGCTTTTGTGTAGAAATCTCTGTGCCTGTTTGTCAGCTCTAGTTTGATTTGCCAGGATTTTTTTTTAGACAGCGACCAACTGTGGCCTTTCAATGTCGCTTTGATATAGAAGATTATTCATCTGCAGTGAATAAGTTGTAGATACTGCAGGTTACAAATGATGATGTTATTTGTTAGTCCACTGAAACGGGATTGAGATTTAAGCTTCTTAGCAAGCTCCACCATCATGAACGACATTTGCATTTTGTTTCTCAAAGTGCAGAACCACAATCGTCGTATTACCTTCAAAACTACGTGTAGGAAAGATGGTCTTGACCAGCGTTAGTGAAAGTTTGCCGTTCAAATCTGTAGATGAGTTTCCATGTGGTGACCGTTGTGATGTTTGTGTGATAAATGTTTGGTTGTCTTCTATGTTTTATTGTCTTCTAAGTTTGGTTGTCTTCTATGTTTGGTTTGTCTTCTATGTTTGGTTTGTCTTTTATATTTGTTTTGTCTTCAACGTTTAATTGTCTTCTATGTTTGGTTGTCGTCTATGTTTTGTCTTCTATATTTTGGTTGTCTTCTATTTTTGATTGTCGTCTATGGTTTGTTGTCTACTATGTTTGGTTGTCTTCTATGTTTGGTTGTCGTCTATGTTTTGGTGTCGTCTATGTTTTGGTGTCTTCTATGTTTTGGTGTCTTCTATGTTTTGGTTGTCTTCTATTTTTGATTGTTGTCTATGGTTTGTTGTCTACTACGTTTGGTTGTCGCCTATCTTTTGTTGTCTTCTACGTTTTGTTGTCTTCTGTGCTTTGTTGTCTTCTCAAGCGACAACATATATACCACCACAACAAACATGACAGCTAGCCAAGGCACTCTGACACAGATAACAAATAACAAGTTACAAGCTATCGTGACTTAAAAATAATAAATCATCAATAACAATCATAGAAATACAGCATGATGAATATTCAACACCAGACCTGTCGCATTCAACACCCGACCTGTCACATTCAAGACCTAATTTGTCACATCCAACATCTTACATGTCACATTCAACACCTGATCTGTCACATTAAACACCTAAACTGTCACATCCAACATCTTACATGTCACGTTCAACACCTGACCCGTCACATTAAACACCTGACCTGTCATATTCAACATCTTACATGTCACATTCAACACCTGAAATGTCGCATGCAACACCCGACCTGTCACAGTCAACACCTGACTTATCACATTCAACATCTGATCTGTCACATTCAACATCTGATCTGTACATTCAACATCTTATATGTCACATTCAACATCTGATCTGTCACATTCAACATCTTAACTATCACATTCAACACCTTGTAAAATTCAACGTCTTACCTGCAATTTCAATATATTATCTGCAACATCCATTCCTTTACCTGCAACATTCGACGTCTTATCTAAAGTATTCATCGTTTTATGTGTAACATTCAACATGTTACCCACAATATCCAACGTCTTATCTGAAACATTCATCGTTTTACATATAACATTCAACATTTCACTTATAATGTTCAACATCTTAACTGACTCCACAGTTGTCATTTCTGCTGCTTACGCTCCACTACAAGTTGGGAATTTATTCTGTAGCCCTCCACCCCATTTACATGCACTGTATTTTTTTTTTCTTCCTGAATCTCAAAAACTAAGCATCGCTTGCGTTCACTATTCAGTCTCTCATCTCATAAACGGATCTGTCCTAACAATAACAGCCGGTATGAAGTGATAACGGCCTGTTTCTGCATTATTCGTAAGTCCATATCTATATTATTTAGTTTGTTTTTTTTTGTTTGTTTGTTTATAATACTATACTTCCATCCTCCATTTTGACCTCCAGGTTTTGTGTACAAGTCTCTGTGCCTGTTTGTCAGCTCTAGTTTGATTTGCCAGGATTTTTTTTAGACAGCGACCAACTGTGGCCTTTCAATGTCACGTTGATATAGAAGATTATTCATCTTGCAGTGAATAAGTTGTAGATACTACAGGCCACAAACGATGATGTTATTTGTTATTCCACTGAAACGGGATTGAGATTCAAGCTTCTTAGCAAGCTCCACCACCATGAACGACATTTGCATTGTGTTTCTCAAAGTGCAGAACCACAATCGTCGTATTACCTTCAAAACTACGTGTAGGAAAGATGGTCTTGACCAGCGTTAGTGAAAGTTTGCTGTTCAAATCTGTTGATGAGTTTCCATGTGGTGACTGTTGTGATGTTTGTGTGATAGACGTTTGGTTGTCTTCTATGTTTTGTTGTCTTCTATGTTTTGTTGTCTTCTATGTTTTGTTGTCTTCTATGTTTTGTTGTCTTCTATGTTTTGTTGTCTTCTATGTTTTGTTGTCTTCTATGTTTGGTTGTCTTCTATGTTTTGTTGTCTTCTATGTTTTGTTGTCGTCATGTTTTGTTGCTTTCTATGTTTAGTTTGTCATTTATATTTTGTTTGTCTTCAATGTTTAATTGTCTTCTATGTTTGGTTGTAGTCTATGTTTTGTCTTCTATATTTTGGTTGTCTTCTATTTTTGATTGTCGTCTATGGTTTGTTGTCTACTATGTTTGGTTGTCTTCTACGTTTGGTTGTCGTCTATCTTTTGTTGTCTTCTACGTTTGGTTGTCTTCTATGTTTTTTTTCTATTTTGTTTGTCTTCTGTGTCTTGTTGTCTCCTATGTTAGGTATTTTGTTGTCTTCTGTGTCTTGTTGTCTCCTATGTTAGGTATTTTGTTGTCTTCTGTGTCTTGTTGTCTTCTATGTTAGGTATTTTGTTGTCTTCTATAATAACTGTTTTATTGTGACTAGTGTTTCAGACGTGATGCTGACATTGTGATGTTTGTGGTAGCTGTGAATCTGAACATATTGTGAATGTTGTCAGTTTACCGGCATCTGTAGTGTTGTTGTTGTTGTTAGTCAGTCGTTTTGTTGATGTTATCAATCAGTCGCGTTATCGTTGTTGATGCTGGTGATGATATCAATCAGTCGCGTTATCGTTGTTGATGCCGGTGATGATATCAATCAGTCGCGTTATCGTTGTTGATGCTGGTGATGTTATCAATCAGTCGCGTTATCGTTGTTGATGCTGATGATGATATCAATCAGTCGCGTTATCGTTGTTGATGCTGGTGATGATATCAATCAGTCGCGTTATCGTTGTTGATGCTGATGATGTTATCAATCAGTCGCGTTATCGTTGTTGATGCTGGTGATGATATCAATCAGTCGCGTTATCGTTGTTGATGCTGGTGATGATATCAATCAGTTGCGTTATCGTTATTGATGCTGATGATGATATCAATCAGTTGTATTATTGTTGTTGCTGTTGTTGTTGTTGTTGTTGATGTTATAAATCAGTCGCGTTATCGTTGTTGATGATAATTTTGTTAATCAGTAGCTTTATTGTTGTTGTTGTTGTTGATATCAATCAGTCGCGTTATCGGTGTTGTTGTTGTTGTTGTTGTTATCAATCAGTGGCGTTATCGTTGCTGATGTTGTTGTCAGAGATTCAAGTTGTCTATATCTTTCATGTCTGGGTTTGATTTTACTAAAGAAATGTTTAGTGGGGGTGCAGACTTGTTCCTCCGCTACCCTACCCTACCCCCACCCCTACCCCATATCACTGATGTTTAGTGTGCCCAGCCTTTCCCTCCATGACTAACAACCCTATATTTATGTACAGAATTATGAAATAGCTATTATCATTCATAATTATCAGTCATTAAATGCTATAAATATTTTTACCACGAAGTAATATTTCAACATTGCCTTGTTAGAGCTCTTTTTAAAACAAAATGGCGAATCTTTCCTCTGTTTCTTTTTCATATCTATCTACGTAGCGATGAATATTACTGGACTGTTTTACTATTTTCGTTGCTGGCTGGAACACTATAATAGACGCTTTGTTGCCATTTTTCTTGCCTGCACGAAATGCTTGCAGCCATCTTGGGAAAATTACTACCGGCTAATGGCTGCGGGGGTGGGGCAAGAGGAGGTAATTCTTCGCTAAAAGTAAAACAGAGTTATCTCAGAAATGTCGACAAAAAATCAGCGCTGAGCGTTTAAGATGAAAACATCCACAATTTTGTAGATGTTAAATCTATATGATTGACCATGAATGTCAGATGGGTACTCACGTAAATAGTTTCTAGTTGAAGAAAGCTGCTTTCTGTAGGTTAAGATGTTTTTTTTTCATTATTTTACTTTTGTCTACATGTTGACTATCACAGTGCCCGGTCTGTCATGTTTGTGTTATACATAGTTGGTCAAGTTTGTGTTATACATAGAATTAGTCAAGTTTGTGTTATACATAGTTAGTCACGTTTGTGTTATACATAGAATTAGTCAAGTTTGTGTTATACATAGTTAGTCACGTTTGTGTTATACATAGAATTAGTCAAGTTTGTGTTATACATAGTTAGTCACGTTTGTGTTATACATAGAATTAGTCAAGTTTGTGTTATACATAGAATTAGTCAAGTTTGTGTTATACATAGTTAGTCACGTTTGTGTTATACATAGTTAGTCACGTTTGTGTTATACATAGTTAGTCACGTTTGTGTTATACATAGTTAGTCACGTTTGTGTTATACATAGTTAGTCACGTTTGTGTTATACATAGAATTAGTCAAGTTTGTGTTATACATAGAATTAGTCAAGTTTGTGTTATACATAGTTAGTCACGTTTGTGTTATACATAGAATTAGTCAAGTTTGTGTTATACATAGTTAGTCACGTTTGTGTTATACATAGAATTAGTCAAGTTTGTGTTATACATAGTTAGTCACGTTTGTGTTATACATAGAATTAGTCAAGTTTGTGTTGTAAATCAGTCGTGTTATCGTCGTTGTTGTTGTTGTAAATCAGTCGTGTTATCATTGTTGTTGTTGTAAATCAGTCAAGTTATCGTTGTTGTTGTTGTTGTTGTAAATCAGTCGTGTTATCATTGTTGTTGTTGTAAATCAGTCGTGTTATCGTTGTTGTTGTTGTTATTTTAAATCAGTCTTGTTATCGTTTTTTTTGTTGATATAAATCAGTCAAGTTATCGTTGTTGTTGTTGTTGTTGTTATCAATCGGTCGTGTTATCTTTGTTGTTGTTGTTGTTGTAAATCAGTCGTGTTATCGTTGTTGTTGTTCTTGTAAATCAGTCAAGTTATCGTTGTTGTTGTTGTTATCAATCGGTCGTGTTATCGTTGTTGTTGTTGTTGTTGTAAATCAGTCAAGTTATCGTTGTTGTTGTTGAAAATCAGTCGTGTTATCTTTGTTGTTGTTGCAAATCAGTCGTGTTATCGTTGTTGATGTTGTAAATCAATCATGTTATCGTTGTTGTTGTTGTTGTTGTCAATCAGTCGCTTTATCGTTGTTGTTGTTGCTATTATCATTCTCTCGCGTTATCGTTGCTGATGTTGTTGTCAAAGATTCAAGTTGTTTGTATCTTTCATGTGTGGGTTTCATTTTACTAAATAAATGTTTAGTGGGGGTGCAGACTTGTTCCTCCGCTACCCTACCCCCCCCTACCCCATATCACTGATGTTTAGTGTGCCCAGCCTTTCCCTCCATGACTAACAACCCTATATTTATGTACAGAATTATGAAATAGCTATTATCGTTCGTAATTATCAGTCATTAAATGCTATAAATATTTTTACCACGAAGTAATATTTCAACATTGCCTTGTTAGAGCTCTTTTTAAAACAAAATGGCGAATCTTTCCTCTGTTTCTTTTTCATATCTATCTACGTAGCGATGAATATTACTGGACTGTTTTACTATTTTCGTTGCTGGCTGGAACACTATAATAGACGCTTTGTTGCCATTTTTCTTGCCTGCACGAAATGCTTGCAGCCATCTTGGGAAAATTACTACCGGCTAATGGCTGCGGGGGTGGGGCAAGAGGAGGTAATTCTTCGCTAAAAGTAAAACAAGAGTTATCTCAGAAATGTCGACAAAAAATCAGCGCTGAGCGTTTAAGATGAAAACATCCACAATTTTGTAGATGTTAAATCTATATGATTGACCGTGAATGTCAGATGGGTACTCACGTAAATAGTTTCTAGTTGAAGAAAGCTGCTTTCTGTAGGTTAAGATGTTTTTTTTTTCATTAGTTTTCTTTTGTCTGAATGTTGACTATCACAGTGCAGGTCTGTCATGTTTGTGTTATACAAACAGTCAGTCATGTTTGTGTTATACACAGTTAGTCTTGGTTGTGTTATACACAGTTAGTCTTGGTTGTGTTATATATGCAGTTAGTCTTGGTTGTGTTATATATGCAGTTAGTCTTGGTTGTGTTATATATGCAGTTAGTCTTGGTTGTGTTATATATGCAGTCAGTCTTGGTTGTGTTATACATAAAGTTAGTCTTGGTTGTGTTATACATAAAGTTAGTCTTGGTTGTGTTATACATACAGTTAGTCTTGGTTGTGTTATACATAAAGTTAGTCTTGGTTGTGTTATACATAAAGTTAGTCTTGGTTGTGTTATACATAAAGTTAGTCTTGGTTGTGTTATACATAAAGTTAGTCTTGGTTGTTTTATACATAGTCTGTCATGTTTGTGTTATACATAGTCTGTCATGTTTGTGTTATACATAGTTAGTCATGTTTGTGTTATACATAGTCAGTCATGTTTATGTTATACATAGTTAGTCATGTTTGGTGTATGCAAACAGTCAGTCGTGTTTGTGTTATACATAGTCAGTCATGTTTGTGTTATACATAATCAGTCAGGTTTGTGTTATACATAGTCAGTCACGTTTGTGTTATACATAGTTAGTCATGTTTGGTGTATGCAAACAGTCAGTCGTGTTTGTGTTATACATAGTTAGTCAAGTTTTTGTTATACATAGTCAGTCATGTTTGTGTTATACATAGTCAGTCATGTTTGTGTTATACATAGTCAGTCACGTTTGTGTTATACATAGTTAGTCATGTTTGTTGTATGCAAACAATCAGTCATGTTTGTGTTATACATAGTTAGTCACGTTTGTGTTATGCAAACAGTCAGTCATAGTTGTGTTGTACAAACAGTCAGTCATATTTGTGTTATACAAACAGTCAGTCATGTTTGTGTTATATAAACAGTCAGTCATGTTTGTGTTATATAAACAGTCAGTCATGTTTGTGTTATATAAACAGTCAGTCATGTTTGTGTTATACAAACAGTCAGTCATGTTTTGTTATATAAACTATGGCTGTCTACACAAACTATGGCTGTCTACACAAACTATAGCTGTCTACACAAACTATTGCTGTCTACACAAACTATAGCTGTCTAAACAAACTACTGCTGTCTACACAAACTACTGCTGTCTACACAAACTATTGCTGTCTACACAAACTACTGTTATCTACACAAACTACTGCTATCTACACAAACTACTGCTATAAGTGTTTGCACAAATTGTTGCTATTGAGACAAACTACCGCTGTTTACACACACTGCTGCTAGATTCACAAACTACTGCTTACCATCGCCATTATCATCAACATCATGTGCCGTGCCTGCAGGCGTTGGCAGTTATACTTCTCCACAGATCACGGTCCTTCTCCATCAGCTCAGTGACTCTTGTGTTGTGTCTGGATGTCTTCCCCTGCCTCTCTTCCCATTTATCTTTCCTGCTGTTATGATTGTTTTCAAGCCCTCCCTTTCTCATTATATGTGCAAGGAATGATGACGTCATTTCCTTGTGGATTTAGTTGGTTCCCCTCTACCTTTGCTTCTGTTAGACGTTCCCTGTCTGTCATCTTAGCTGTCTGAGGTTACTCTTCACCACCTTCTAAGTAACCACATCTCTCTTGCCTCTGTCCATAACTCACTTCTATAGAGTAGGACAGGCCCATTGTGCACCATTTTAGAACTGCTGTTCATTGACAGAGACACACTGCACAAGATGTTTCTTGTTTGTTTGGAAGCTGTTTTGGCTTGGAGTATTCTATTCTTGGTTTCAGAGATGCATTTCCCAATCTGATGTTACTGGGGTGCCCAAACATGTGATGTTACTGGATGTGATGTTACTGGGGTGCCCAAACATGTGATGTTACTGGATGTGATGTTACTGGGGTGCCCAAACATGTGATGTTACTGGATGTGATGTTACTGGGGTGCCCAAACATGTGATGTTACTGGATGTGATGTTACTGGGGTGCCCAGACACGTGATGTTACTGGATGTGATGCTACTGGATGTGATGTTACTGGAGTGCCCAGACATGTGATGTTACTGGAGTGTCCGTACATGTGATGTTACTGGAGTGCCCGGACATGTGATGTTACTGGAGTGCCCGGACATGTGATGTTACTGGAGTGCCCGGACATGTGATGTTACTGGAGTGCCCAGACACGATGTTAAATTTATGCACCTGTCTTAATTTTCTCCTTGTACTCTAACATTGCGTTTACAAATGATAGCTTCACAAACTATTACTTGTTACACAATCTCTTGTCAACTTCACAAACTATTACTTGTTACACAATCTCCTATCAACTTCACAAACTATTACATGTTACACAATCTCCTGTCAACTTCACAAACTATTACTTGTTACACAATCTCTTGTCAACTTCACAAACTATTACATGTTACACAATCTTTTGTCAACTTCACAAACTATTACTTGTTACACATTAGCTTGTCAACTTCACAAACTATTACTTGTTGCACAATCTCCTATCAACTTCACAAACTATTACATGTTACACAATCTCCTGTCAACTTCACAAACTATTACTTGTTACACAATCTCTTGTCAACTTCACAAACTATTACTTGTTACGCAGTCCGTTGTTAATTTCAGAAAGCTTTGTCTACTTCTGGAAGCTTCCAATTTGATATTTCAGCATTACAGACGGACTGTATTCTCATATTTCTAATGTTTTCTCACATTTCTCTCTTTATTTATTTTTTTGTTGGTCACATTTCTCACATTTCTCATGCTATCAGTTTACCCTCTTCTGTATTACAATTTGTCACACCCGCAATGACGGAGCGCAGGAGCAGGGCAGCCTATAGCAAGGTGTTGCTCAGAGCCAAGGAAGTTTTGGAAAAATGGATGTTGCATGACTGAGCAGAACTGAAATACAAGAATATTAGAAAGTGGTTTGTCTCACACACTCACACAAAGAGAAAGTGGTTTGTTACGCACACTCGCACAAAGAGAAAGTGGTTTGTTACACACACTCACACAAAGAGAAAGTGGTTTGTTACACACACTCACACAAAGATAAAGTGGTTTGTTACACACACTCACACAAAGAGAAAGTGGTTTGTTACACACACTCACACAAAGAGAAAGTGGTTTGTTACACACACTCACACAAAGAGAAAGTAGTTTGTTACACACACTCACACAAAGAGAAAGTGGTTTGTTACACACACTCACACAAAGAGAAAGTAGTTTGTTACACACACTCACACAAAGATAAAGTGGTTTGTCTCACACACTCACACAAAGAGAAAGTGGTTTGTCTCACGTACACACACGCACAAGACATGCAGCTTGCTCTACACACTTACACACACAAAGACTAGCTTTTCACACAAACACAGAGTATAGTTTACTCCACACACAAACATAAACAAACACGCACACAAACAAACCCGCACACAAACAAACCCGCACACAAACAAACCCGCACACAAACAAACCCGCACACAAACAAACCCGCACACAAACACAGACGCAAGGTTTACTGCTACTGTGCAGATGATATCAAGCAAACGTTGATGGAATCAATCATGGGAGGAACTGCCCAACAAAACATGGGACGCTGCCTCCAGGAGCCTGACATTTATTATTGACAGCCAGGCTGTGACCTGTTTAAACTTCTGAGGTGAGGAAAAGTGCGCCTCTGGTATCGAACTTTGCCCCGGGCACATAACAACATCAACAAGGCGAGCCACAAAAACAAAACACAGCACGCAGGTGATAATAACAGCCGGAAAGCTGTAGACACGCGTTTCCGCCAACTCCCCGTCACACCCGACTGCCGGGCTAAGCAGCCGTAACTGTTACCCCGGGCTGCAGACCAGCAGGCAGGTGAGGAGCCGCTGGGTGACCCTGTGAATTATTAAATCATCATCATCATATTAGTTTCAAGTACGACAAATGAAGCAAAACAAGGGACATAATCTGGTAGATCGTTTTCTTTCCTGTAGTAGTCGCCATCTTAACACATACTGTGTTCATTCTCAGTCTGTTTGTTGTTTGTTTGTTTGTTTGTTTGTGTGCTGTCTTTAACTTCAGTGATACATGTTGATATGACCAAAAGGTAAGGCAGATGCTGCTGTTCTGGGAGGTATATTCCAGCAGTGGATGTCAGACAATGAGACATGACAGCTTCAGACGGCCTTAAGACAAGAAGTGTAACCTCCTTTTCTTGACTGTACAGCACAGATAGTTTTATTTCTTATTCAAGGCTCTGTCCCATTTTGCTGTCAGCGTCCCATAGCTGACATGTTAGCGTCATGACTGGGGTTCCATAGCTGACTTGTTAGTGTCATGACTGGGGTTCCATAGGTGACATGTTAGCGTCATGACTGGGGTTCCATAGCTGACATGTTAGTGTCATGACTGGGGTTCCATAGCTGACATGTTAGTGTCAGGGCTGGCCTCCCACAGCTGACATGCTATCGTTAAAGCTGGCGAACATAGCTAGTAGCATAGCCTTGTAAGTAATGATTATAGTTATTATTATTATTATTATTGTTATTATTATTAGTGAAATGATCAGGTATATAGTTAGGAGGGTACTGGGTGGCAGGATGGTGGATCAAACGGAGACAAAGAAGGTATAGTTAGAGGAGCGAGGAACGGATACTCGGTACTTCAAAGACCTGATCAAAGGTAAAACCGTATCGATAGATCTGATAGATCGTGAGAGTGGTCCAGTTCTAGAGGTGCGACTTCGCGCGCACATGCAGTAGCCCAGGGGGAACAATTGACCAGTAGATCAAACGACTGAACAGAGAACGGACTAGGTCCCGAAGCAGATAACTTGAAAGAGATGAGGGACTGGGTTAATTGGAGGTAACAATTGGACCGACGGAGATGAAAGCGACTAACACGAAGACGCTAGTTGCGGCCGGTCAGAACTTAGGAATATAAGGCAGAGAAGAGGGCTGGAGAGCAGATGAGGATTCAGGAGGCAGGGGGAGGTGCAGGCAGCTGCAGGTAGACAGATTAGGACTCAGCTGCAGGTAGAGAGAGAAGGATTCAGCAAGAGAGATGTAGAGATAGAGACATAGTGTTAGACTGAACCAGTGTATCAAGAGGTTGTGCAGTAATTATTACATTGAAACTTCGAGCACCGAGTTTTTGTTGTTCTATAGTAAGAAGTATGATATTGTGAGACTTTGAGATTTTGTGCTTCAAAGAAGAATATAACGAAATGTTTATAATTTTGCATATTATTGCAAGTGATGTCAGGATAATGCTTGTCACAATACACGATTTCTGTGAACTGTTTATGAGACTTGATCTATTGAAATGTTTGAGAATGATCGACGTGTGATTAAAGAGAAACATCTTGAATAATAAGATAGGACCAAGAACATCTTCTTGAACAATAATAGAAAATCAAATAAACATTGTTAAAATGACTGGGGTTCCATAGCTGACATGTTAGTGTCATGACTGGGGTTCCATAGCTGACATGTTAGTGTCAGGGCTGGCCTCCCACAGCTGACATGCTATCGTTAAAGCTGGCGAACATAGCTGACCAAGACACTATCCGTGAACAAGACCCTATCCATGAACAAGACCCTATCCATGAACAAGACCCTGTCCCACCACTCCGTTGGTACCCATAGCTGCAGCCCAAGCCTAGCCAACAGGGCAGGGACTGTTATAGTCTCTCTGGTGGTGGGGTCTGCTAAAGAAGTATTGCGCATCTCGGTTGCTTTTTAGCTTCAGTCAGTCAGTCAGTCAATCAGTCAATCAATCAGTCAGTCAATCAGTCAGTCAGTCAATCAGTCATTTGCATATCCCTTATGGAACTATACCTTCCTAACAGCTCTTCTATGGGCCTCTCAATGTAAGCAAGATGCCCTGCTGCTATTACGAGGAGTGATTGATACGTTCTCGGCTTAAGGTACAACGGATTTTTTGTTGACAACTTTTTGGGGTTATTTCTCAGTGCACGTTTATGCACTTAGTCCAGCGATCCTGGAGCGTATGGATCCCTTCTTTGTAAAAGTCAGCATCTTGTGCCAGTAGAAAGTGGTCTACAGCATGAATGATGTCATCATCTGAAGCAAATTTGCAACCACTTAGCTCCTTTTTTGAATTTGGTAAACAGGTAATAGTCAGAAGAGGCCAAATCTAGGGAATAAGGAGGATGTTCAAGAAGATGGAAGCCACATTCATAAATGCCGACTTGTGAACTGGAGCATTGTCTTGATGATAGATGACTCCTCTCGTCAATTTCCCTCGACTCTTTTCCTTCAGTTTGACCCGCAGTTGCTTCACCAGATTAGCGTAATAGGCCCCGGTGACCGTTCTGCCCTTTTGAAGATAGTCTACCAATAGCACACTTTCTGAATCCCACAAAAATTGAAGCCATAACTTTGCCTGCAGACAGAACCACCCTTGCTTTCTTTGGAGGTTGGGATCCATGATGTTTCCACTGCTTTGACTGTTCTTTGGTTTCTGGTTGATAATGATGAACCCAAGTCTCTTCCATAGTCACAAATTGCTGAAGAAACTTATCAGGATCTGCAGAAAAATGCCAAACGGCCAAGATTGTCTCTTGACATGTTGAGACGCTGTCGTCTGTGATCAGCTGCAAGAAGTTCTAGGACCCATCCAGCAGAGACCTTTGTCATTTGAAGATCATTGTGAATAATGGCATGAACACGTTCCTGGGAGATGGTCAACTCACTACCAATGTACCGCTTAGTTAGTTGTCGATCCTCCATTACCATGTCATGGATTCTGCCGGTGGTTTCATCGATGGTTACCATTCTTGGTCTTTTTGGACGGGGACCATTTCCAGACTTTCCCTTCCATGTTTGAATTGAGCTGCCCATTTCTTCACTGTGCTGTAAGAAGGGGCACTCTCCCCTAGAGTCTCTACCATATCCTCATGGATCTCCTTCAATGATAAGCCCTTGATGCAGAGGTAGCGAATGGCTGCTCGATGAGAAATTTTATGCATTTTCTCAATTTCTGCCACCCCTTACCACTTCAGTAGCCTGTAAAAAACAATTGGTTGCAGTTAATTTCTTGAAACTTGGTGTTTAATCTTACATTAACCTGATATACAAATGCACCAAATATCAACTGTGTGTTTCAAGTATTTGTACCTTATGCCGAGAACGTATCAATCACCCCTCGTATCAACGATGTCTTGCAGCCATCTTCGCCTTGGTCTTCGTCTCTTTCTTTTTCCCATTATGTATCCTTCAAAGATCGTCTTCTTTAGATTATCATGGCGTCTACTGTGTCCAAAATATTTAAGTTTTCTCTGTTTAGTCCTCTTTACTAGCCAACATTCTTCAATATTAAGTTCTTGTAGTTTGGCTACATTTGTTCTTTTTTGTGTCCATGATATTTGAAAAACTCTTCTGTAGCATTCATATTCAAAGGTATTTATGTGTTTATCAGCTGTTTTGTTAAGTGTCCAGGTCTCACAGGTATATGTTGTGATGGGAAAGATGCATGCACTTAAATATCTTATTAGTCATTTTAATTTTCTTCGCATTAAAATAGAGGTTTTGCTCTTCGCTGTTCTTATGGACTGACATAATTAGTTTTTCCATTCCTTTTTGTGTTGTGGACAGTAATACTGTGTCATCAGCATATCTAATCTCTGGTATTTCATAACCTCCAACTGTTATGGCATCGTAATATTCTTTGTCTACATCTTCTCTAACATTCCTCATTATATTTTCAGTATACAAGTTAAATAAGTAAGGCGACAATATGAACCCCTGACAGACCCCTTGTTTATTGTCAAACCAAGTTGTTGTTTCACCATTTATTCTTACTGCTGCTTGTTGGTCTAGATACAGCAGTGATGTTAATTGTATCAAATGTGTTGGAAATCCCATTCTTTCCATTATTTCCCAAAGTTTCTGGTGTTGTACACAATCAAATGCCTTTGAGTAGTCTATAAAGGATAAATACAGATTCACATTAAACTCTCTGCATTTCTCTATTATTAATCTTATATTGAGTATATGATCTCTTGATCCTCTTCCTTGACTGAAACCAGCTTGGGCCATGTTGACTTCTTCTTCTATTTTCTTGCGAAGTCTACATATTAAGATTTATAAAGATAATTTTACTGGCATGACTAATCAGGGCAACATTTATGTAGTTTGTGCATAATTTCAGGTTACCCTTTTTTGGCAGTGGTATGAATACAGTTCTTTTCCATTCTTTTGGCCAAATACCTGAATGCCATATCTTTTTACATAGTGCATGATAGATTGTTGCACATAAACGATAAATAGTGTATAAATATACAACTATACAAAAAGCACTGCAGTAAAGCTTTGATACCAAAATGTTTTCTTACACTGGTGACGCCGAAAAAGGGACACTTCAAAGCGCTCTAAATTATTCACGCTAAGTATCGTTTAATTTTAAAGTTTTATTTTGTATTTTTCTTCAATTTTTTTCGTTTTTGCTTTGTTTTGTTATTTCATTAACTTAGTTTAATATAACCCTATACTTTGTCTCCTCTATCTTAATCTTCGTCCTGTTTGTTATTTCATTAACTTAGTTTAATATAACCCTATACTTTGTCTCCTCTATCTTATTCTTCGTCCTGTTTGTTATTGTCTGACGAAGGCAAACGCAGAAACGTCACAAGTTTGTAGTTATTAAATAGTAAAGCTGTTCCTACTTTTTTCTAGTTTATAGAGACAGCTCCAGACAGGAACTGAATAAGACAGTCAACCATCCATAAACTGACATAGTTCTGAGTTTCAGAGTCTACCCCGCGCTGACTTCAGAGAACACGCTGCTAGTAGTTTCAGTGAGACAGAACACCAGCATCAACAGCAGCAGCAACATCAACAGTAGCAGCAATAAGAACAACAACAGTAACAATAATAAGAACAACAACAGTAACAATAATAATAACATGAACAGTAACAATAATAAGAACATGAACAGTAACAATAATAAGAACATGAACAGTAACAATAATAAGAACATGAACAGTAACAATAATAAGAACATGAACAATAACAATAATAAGAACATGAACAGTAACAATAATAAGAACATGAACAGTAACAATAATAAGAACATGAACAATAACAATAATAAGAACATCAACAGTAACAATAATAAGACCATCAACAGTAACAATAATAAGACCATCAACAGTAACAATAATAAGAACATCAACAGTAACAATAATAAGACCATGAACAGTAACAATAATAAGAACATGAACAGTAACAATAATAAGAACATCAACAGTAACAATAATAAGACCATCAACAGTAACAATAATAAGACCATCAACAGTAACAATAATAAGAACATCAACAGTAACAATAATAAGGCCATGAACAGTAACAATAATAAGAACATGAACAGTAACAATAATAAGAGCATCAACAGTAACAATAATAAGAACTTCAACAGTAACAATAATAAGAACATCAACAGTAACAATAATAAGAACATCAACAGTAACAATAATAAGAACATGAACAGTAACAATAATAAGAACATGAACAGTAACAATAATAAGAACATCAACAGTAAAAATAATAAGAACATGAACAGTAACAATAATAAGAACATGAACAGTAACAATAATAAGAACATGAACAGTAACAATAATAAGAACATCAACTGTAACAATAATAAGAACATGAACAGTAACAACAATAAGAACATCAACAGTAACAATAATAAGAACATGAACAGTAACAATAATAAGAACATCAACAGTAACAATAATAAGACCATCAACAGTAACAATAATAAGAACATCAACAGTAACAATAATAAGAACATCAACAGTAACAATAATAAGAACATCAACAGTAACAATAATAAGAACATCAACAGTAACAACAGTAATAACAATAAGAACAACAGGAACAAAAAT
Source organism: Achatina immaculata (assembly GCA_009760885.1). Classification (NCBI taxonomy): domain Eukaryota; kingdom Metazoa; phylum Mollusca; class Gastropoda; order Stylommatophora; family Achatinidae; genus Lissachatina; species Lissachatina immaculata. Next base: position 2,774,784 of record CM019700.1, read on the forward strand.
AGGAAATCCAACAGTAACAAGAACAGGAACAAAAATAAAAACAACAATAGGAGCAACAACAGCAACAACTGGAGCAGTAACAAGAATAAGAACAACAATAAGAACAACAAGAATAACAATAAGAACAATAATAACATCAGCGAGAACAACAATAGCAAAACAGCAATAACAACACAGTAACAGCAACGATAACAGCAGTAGCAACAACATGAACAACAACAACCGCAACAGCATCAAAGCAACAACAACATCAGCAGCAACAACAACAGCAATAAAAATAGCAACATCAATAACAACAATAACACCAAGAACAGCAATAGCAACAATAACAGCAACAGCAGCAACAACATAAGCTGTGACAACAGCAACAATAACTTCAGCACCAACAGCAGCAACAAAGACAGCAGTAAGAGCAACAGCAGCAGTCACAACAACTAAAACAAAAACAGCAGCAACAAGAAGAAAGCAGAGAGAGAGAGAGAGAGAGAGACATGGAATGATGTCAGACAGGAAAACATGCACATGCAGTTTAAAACACTTATTGTCTTGTCAGTTCCCCGTGACCTGTCAATGTATTGATACTCTTCTTCCTGGTAGACGGAGAGCAGATTTCTGTCCCCATATAACTTTCTTCTTTCTTAAACTGTCAACAAACCTTCCCTCTTATCATGTATAGATCTACTAATATACTTCTACAGATCTACTTTGTATGATTTACTTTTGCACATCTACTTTTATGATGTAAATTTGATGGTCTACTTTTCATGACACTCTTCTACAGATCTACTTTTATGACGTACTTCTGTTGGTCAATTTTTAAATAATCTACTTCTACAGATCTACTTTTACTGATCTGATTTTACTTATGGAGGGAGCCCTTCTGTCAGAGGCGTCCACCAGATGGTGGATAGTGGAAGGATCTCTAGATACAGAGGTTTACTTGTGGAGGGAGCCCTTCTATCAGAGGCGTCCACCAGGTGGCGGATAGTGGAAGGATCTCTAGATACAGAGGTCGGCTGTGAATATCTGAACAACCAGTTTGAGGGTCAGTGTCTCTGTACAAAGGCCAGGGGAGAAAATCTTGTACAAAGCGAGAGTAAGGCCAAGGGAAACCACAACCGTACTTACATCACAACTGTACTTACATCACAGCTGTACTCACATTACAACTGTACTTATATCACAACTGTACTTACATCACAACTGTACTTACATCACAACTGTACTTACATTGTTTTATCAAGTCTTAGATGGCGGAGAAGTTCGATCGTCAAAGCTATCCGTCACAGCATAGCACGGCTTGGCACAGCACGGCACAGAACCGCGTGGCACAGCACGACTCAGCACATAACATCAGAACACAGCCTGATATGACACAACATGACACATAAATGAATGAGTAAACTCTACCGACCTACCTTTACTGATAACCTTCTGTCTATCATGTTCTGTCTATCATGTTCTGTCTATCATGTTCCTTCTCCTTAATGTTTCTGTTTCATGTTTTCTCACTTATCAACCTTCAGACACTCTCACCTGTCAACCTTCAGACACCCTCACCTGTCAACCTTCAGACACTCTCACCTGCCAATCTTCAGACACCCTCACCTGCCAACCTTCAGACACTCTCACCTGTCAACCTTCAGACACCCTCACCTGCCAACCTTCAGACACTCTCACCTGTCAACCTTCAGACACCCTCACCTGTCAACCTTCAGACACCCTCACCTGTCAACCTTCAGACACCCTCCCTGCCAACCTTCAGACACTCTCACCTGTCAACCTTCAGACACTCTCACCTGTCAACCTTCAGACACTCTCACCTGCCAATCTTCAGACTCCCTCACCTGCCAACCTTCAGACACTCTCACCTGCCAACCTTCAAGCAATCTCACTTCTCAAACTGGTTCTATGGACTGTTATAGCCGGAGGTGGGGGGGTGGGGATACGCTCTCCACTCCAATTAAATGTCTCCAAGGTGTGCGTCTCAAATAGCCTCTGACAGTCCAAGTCCAGCTCCTGGCCTTCTCGTGGCAGAACTGTTTAAACTGACAGGAGAAGGGGCGAAGGTGAATATCTGGCCCCTGAAAACCAGACGTTTTCGGGTAAATGAGAGTCAAGTTTGGTAGCTCATCTATCGCTGCTGGCGAGACTCTTCAGCTGCCGTGCGTGGGGTGAAATGCCTCCCGGCCAATGAAGAAAAATACGATTAGGGTTGCTGCACAGCTCCGTCGTGGAAAAGGTGAAGGATTAAGTGAAGCGACCAGTAGCCTCGAGGTCAGGTTAGGGTTAGCTCCTCCCGACCAAAGAAGAAAATGTGAAAATGCGACTAGGGTTGCCGGGCGGCGCCGCTGTGAAAAGGTGATGGAAAGGATAAGTGAAGTTTAATCGGTATGTCCAGTAGTCTCGCGACGAAAGCTACTCATACCACGGCACCTCTGCTCTAGAGGTCGGCCACGTCTTATAAACACCCATACTGGTAAAATATGCCTAAACCGGCTTAACCCAGGGGTGAAACTTGATGATTACTCATGACACTGTACTTACATCACAACTGTACTTACATCACAACTGTACTTACATCACAACTGTACTTACATTGTTTTATCAAGTCTTAGATGGCGGAGAAGTTCGATCGTCAAAGCTATCCGGCACAGCATAGCACGGCTTGGCACAGCACGGCACAGAACCGCGTGGCACAGCACGACTCAGCACATAACATCAGAACACAGCCTGATATGACACAACATGACACATAAATGAATGAGTAAACTCTACCGACCTACCTTTACTGATAACCTTCTGTCTATCATGTTCTGTCTATCATGTTCTGTCTATCATGTTCTGTCTATCATGTTCCTTCTCCTTAATGTTTATGTTTCATGTTTTCTCACTTATCAACCTTCAGACACTCTCACCTGTCAACCTTCAGACACCCTCACCTGTCAACCTTCAGACACTCTCACCTGCCAATCTTCAGACACCCTCACCTGCCAACCTTCAGACACTCTCACCTGTCAACCTTCAGACACCCTCACCTGCCAACCTTCAGACACTCTCACCTGTCAACCTTCAGACACCCTCACCTGTCAACCTTCAGACACCCTCACCTGTCAACCTTCAGACACCCTCACCTGCCAACCTTCAGACACTCTCACCTGTCAACCTTCAGACACTCTCACCTGTCAACCTTCAGACACTCTCACCTGCCAATCTTCAGACTCCCTCACCTGCCAACCTTCAGACACTCTCACCTGCCAACCTTCAAGCAATCTCACTTCTCAAACTGGTTCTATGGACTGTTATAGCCGGAGGTGGGGGGGTGGGGATACGCTCTCCACTCCAATTAAATGTCTCCAAGGTGTGCGTCTCAAATAGCCTCTGACAGTCCAAGTCCAGCTCCTGGCCTTCTCGTGGCAGAACTGTTTAAACTGACAGGAGAAGGGCGAAGGTGAATATCTGGCCCCTGAAAACCAGACGTTTTCGGGTAAATGAGAGTCAAGTTTGGTAGCTCATCTATCGCTGCTGGCGAGACTCTTCAGCTGCCGTGCGTGGGGTGAAATGCCTCCCGGCCAATGAAGAAAAATACGATTAGGGTTGCTGCACAGCTCCGTCGTGGAAAAGGTGAAGGATTAAGTGAAGCGACCAGTAGCCTCGAGGTCAGGGTTAGGGTTAGCTCCTCCCGACCAAAGAAGAAAATGTGAAAATGCGACTAGGGTTGCCGGGCGGCGCCGCTGTGAAAAGGTGATGGAAAGGATAAAGTGAAGTTTAATCGGTATGTCCAGTAGTCTCGCGACGAAAGCTACTCATACCACGGCACCTCTGCTCTAGAGGTCGGCCACGTCTTATAAACACCCATACTGGTAAAATATGCCTAAACCGGCTTAACCCAGGGGTGAAACTTGATGATTACTCATGACACGGTACCTTCGCTCTAGAGGTCGGTCACATCCTAAACACGCCCATGCTGGGATAATACGCCTAAACCGGCTTAATCCAGGGGTGAATCTTACTAGTGGCGAGGATTCGTTCTCCTGGACAAAAGCTCCGTCCTGGTCACACTTATGAAGGGTAGTGGCCAGGACCACAAACTGCTGAAGTCGGAGACACTGGACCAGTGCAGTCTAAATAGGCAACCACCTCTCACCCGACGGGGATGTATGCGTATCCTAATCACGCTGAGGTTTTCCGATGAGAAAGTCCAACGCTGGACGGGATGTGCAACAACCTCTCACCCAGAGGGGATATACTAATATCTAAAACACGTCGAGGTTTTCCGGTGAGAAAGACCAACTCTAGCCCGGATGGGCAACCATCTCTCACCCGACGAGGATGTATGCGTATCCTAATCACGCTGAAGTTTTCCGGTGAGAAAGTCCAACGCTGAACGGGATGGGCAACCATCTCTCACCTAGAGGGGATACACGGGTATCCCAAAACACGTCGAGTTTTTCCGATGAGAAAGTCCAACTCTAGACCAAACTGGTGCAACGAAAACCACGGTGTCACGCAATCACGCTTCTGCGACGAATAGAGAATACAGGCTCAAACCTTGCGATACTCTGAACCTCTTATGGTCCTCTCGAGGATCTCGTGGGTACCACACGGGGGACCACGGGACCAATCGAGGACCACAGGCATAAATTCAGTAGGATCACAGGGCGGTCTTGGTGGTAGAAGCGAAAGAGGAAGAAGACTTCCCAAACTTCAGACACTCTCACCTGCCACCCTTCAGACACTCTCACCTGTCAACCTTCAGACACTCTCACCTGTCAACCTTCAGACACTGTCACCTGCCAACCTTAAGACACTCTCACCTGTCAACCTTCAGACACTCTCACCTGTCAACCTTCAGACACTCTCACCTGTCAACCTTCAGACACTCTCACCTGCCAAACTTCAGACACTCTCACCTGTCAACCTTCAAGCAACATCACCTCCCTAACTTCATACATTCTCACCTGTAAACCTTCAGACACTCTCACCTGCCAACCTTCAGACACTCACACCTGCCACCCTTCAGACACTCTCACCTGTCAACCTTCAGACACTCTCACCTGTCAACCTTCAGACACTGTCACCTGCCAACCTTAAGACACTCTCACCTGTCAACCTTCAGACACTATCACCTGCCAACCTTCAGACACTCTCACCTGTCAACCTTCAGACACTCTCACCTGCCAAACTTCAGACACTCTCACCTGTCAACCTTCAAGCAACATCACCTCCCTAACTTCATACATTCTCACCTGTAAACCTTCAGACACTCTCACCTGCCAACCTTCAGACACTCACACCTGTCAACCTTTAGACATTCTCACCTGTCAACCTTCAAGCAACATCACCTCCCTAACTTCATACATTCTCACCTGCCAACCTTTAGACATTCTCACCTGTCAACCTTCAGACACTCTCACCTGTCAACCTTCAAGCAACATCACCTCCCTAACTTCATACATTCTCACCTGTAAACCTTCAGACACTCTCACCTGCCAACCTTCAGACACTTTCACCTGTCAACCTTTAGACATTCTCACCTGTCAACCTTCAAGCAACATCACCTCCCTAACTTCATACATTCTCACCTGTCAACCTTTAGACATTCTCACCTGTCAACCTTCAGACACTCTCACCTGTCAACCTTCAAGCAACATAACCTCAATAACTTCATACATTCTCACCTGTCAACCTTTAGACACTCTCACCTCCCAAACGTGAGGCATTCTCACCTGTCAAACCTTACAGACATGTATCATCTACAGATTCAGCATAAAGTCTTTCTAACATCCTTTTTGTCATCATCGCCAAAACATCCGATATCCTGGTCATCAAAGTTTTAATACCAGGAACTGATCATCTGTACACTTTGATGTGAATTTAACCCCCCGTTAAAAGATTTTTTAAAGGTCAGTCGGATAATGTCAAGAGAAAGTTGATAAGAGATGTTTTAGCGGCGATGACTAAAGAGACGTTGGAGACATCGTAAGAAATCGAGCACAGTTTAGATGTTCTGCCAGGAACAAAAGAATCAAATGTTGAAGTTCACGAACAAAGTTAAGTTCAATGTTGAAGTTCACGAACAAAGTTAAGTTCAATGTTGAAGTTCACGAACAAAGATAAGTTCAATGTTGAAGTTCACGAACAAAGTTAAGAACAATGTTGAAGTTCACGAACAAAGTTAAGTTCAATGTTGAAGTTCACGAACAAAGTTAAGAACAATGAGTTGAGTTGCTATCACAAAGTTTCTGTAAGAAAAGTTTTAAACCAGAGAAAGATGAACATTCTATTTTCTTCTGCTAATCCCTGTCTCTTCCCTCCCCCAAATATTTTCTCTCTCTCCCATCCTCTCCCTCACTCTCAGGTCAAATATTTGGGAACGTATTCATTTTCCAGTTTTTGTAATTATTTCTCTCTTTTCTTTTCTCTTCGTCTCTCTCTCTCTCTCTCTCTCTCTCTCTCTCTCTCTCTCTCTCTCTCGCTCACTTTCTTTCTCTCTCAGAAATTTACTATTTTTCTTTTATGGAATCGGAGAGGCAGGAATGTCTCAAGTTTTGTAGCTGGTTTCACAATCACAACGGTTACTCTCTCCTTCCTCTTTCTTTGCTCTTTCTCTCATCTCTGTTTCTCTCCTTCCTCTTTCTTTGCTCTTTCTCTCATCTCTGTTTCTCTCCTTCCTCTTTCTTTGCTCTTTCTCTCATCTCTGTTTCTCTCCTTCCTCTTTCTTTGCTCTTTCTCTCATCTTTGTTTCTCTCCTTCCTCTTTCTTTGCTCTTTCTCTCATCTCTGTTTCTCTCCTTCCTCTTTCTTTGCTCTTTCTCTCATCTCTGTTTCTCTCCTTCCTCTTTCTTTGCTCTTTCTCTCATCTCTGTTTCTCTCCTTCCTCTTTCTTTGCTCTTTCTTTCATCTCTGTTTCTCTCCTTCCTCTTTCTTTGCTCTTTCTCTCATCTCTGTTTCTCTCCTTCCTCTTTCTTTGCTCTTTCTCTCATCTCTGTTTCTCTCCTTCCTCTTTCTTTGCTCTTTCTCTCATCTCTGTGGCTCTCCTTCCTCTTTCTTTGCTCTTTCTCTCATCTCTGTGTCTCTCCTTCCTCTTTCTTTGCTCTTTCTCTCATCTCTGTTTCTCTCCTTCCTCTTTCTTTGCTCTGTCTCTCATCTGTGCTTCCCTCATTCCCTCTCGTTTCTTCTCAGCGCACTATTTTCCTTTTCTTTATTTCTTTTTTTCTTTCTTTATTTCTTTCTTCCTTCTTTCTTCCTTGCTTTCTTTCTTTCTTTCTTCCTTCCTTCCTTCCTTCCTTTCTTTCTTTCCTTCTTCTTTCTTCCTTCTTTCTTTCTTTCTTCTTTCTTCCTTCTTTCTTTCTTTCTTTCTTTCATAAATTTAATCTTTTATCAAACCAGAGAGAGACAGTCGTCAGTTTTGTTTTTCTAACTTGCTCATAATTAATTCTAACCATCGTCCTCACCTCTTCTAACCATCGTCCACATCTCTTCTAACCATCGTCCACATCTCTTCTAACCATCGTCCTCACCTCTTCTAACCATCGTTCCCATCTCTTCTAACCATCTTTCCCATCTCTTCTAACCATCGTCGTCACCTCTTCTAACCATTGTCCTCACCTTTTCTAACCATCGTCCTCACCTCTTCTAGCCATCGTCTGAATCTCTTCTAACCATCGTCCCCAATTCTTCTAACCATCGTCCTCACCTTTTCTAACCATCGTCCTCACCTCTTCTAACCATCGTGCTCACTTCTTTTAACCATCGTTCCCACTCCTTCTAACCATCGTCCTCACTTCTTCTAACAATCGTCCTCACCTCTTCTAACCATCGTCCTCACCTCTTCTAACCATCGTCCTCACCTCTTCTAACCATCGTCCCAACCCCTTCTAACCATCGTCCTCACCATTTCTAACCATCGTCCTCACTTATTCTAACCATCGTCCTCACCTATTCTAACCATCGTTTCACCTCTTCTAACCATCGTCCTCACCTCTTTTAACCATCGTCCTAACCTCTTCTAACCATCGTCTTAACCTCTTCTAACCATCGTCCTCACCTCTTCTAACCATCGTCTAACCTTTTCTAACCATCGTCCTCACCTATTCTAACCATCGTCCTCACCCCTTCTAACCATCGTCCTCACCTCTTCTAACCATCGTCCCTTAATTCTTTTAACCATCGTCCCCAATTCTTCTAACCATCGTCCCCACATCTTCTAACTATCGTCCCCACCTCTTCTAACCATCGTCCCCAATTCTTCTAACCATCGTCCTCATCTCTTCTAACTATCGTCCTAACCTCTTCTAACCATCGCCCCCAATTCTTCTAACCATCGTCCTCACCTTTTCTAACCATCGTCCTCACCTCTTCTAACCATCGTGCTCACCTCTTCTAACCATCGTCCCCACCTCTTCTAACCATCGTCCCCACCTCTTCTAACCATCGTACTCACCTCTTCTAACCATCGTCCTCACCTCTTCTAACCATCGTCCCTAATTCTTCTAACCATCGTCACTAATTCTTCTAACCATCGTCCCCAATTCTTCTAACCGTCGTCCTCACCTCTTCTAACCATCGTCCTCACCTCTTCTAACCATCGTCCTCACCCCTTCTAACCATCGTCCTCACCCCTTCTAACCATCGTCCTCACCTCTTCTAACAATCGTCCTCACCTCTTCTAACCATCGAATAACCTCTTCTAACCATCGTCCTCACCTCTTCTAACCATCGTCCCCACCTCTTCTAACCATCGTCCTCACCTCTTCTAACCATCGTCCCCACCTCTTCTAACCATCGTCCCCAATTCTTCTAACCATCGTCCCCAACTTCTTCTAACCATCGTCCCTACCTCTTCTAACCATCGTCCCCACCTCTTCTAACCATCGTCCTCACCTCTTCTAACCATCGTCCTCACCTCTTCCTGCCATTCCCCCCCACACCCTCTTCAGTTTCTTCTGCATAAAACCTTTGTACAGCTAGCCTGCCACACTATCTACGTCATACTCACTCACTCACTTACTTCCTCACTCACCTACCCACTCACTCACTCATTCACTCATCTACCCACTCATTCACTCATTCACTCACCTACCCACTCACCTACCCACTCACTCACTCACACACTCTATCACGGCCCAGTCTTAAACAAAGTCACAACAAGCTCTTGCTGTTCTCTGAACTTCTCATAGCCTCCAATGAATAACCAGGTTGGTAGACGTACACACGCAACCTTCGTGGTTGCCTTATATAGAGATGCAGCCACAGACACGAACAATCGATTCTCAGAATTCCTTCAAGTATTTCTTTATTTAGTGCTAAAATATTTCTTGGTATTTTAATGTAAAATATTTCTGGCTTTTATTACAATAAAATACTACAAATGTGATTATTTTTGGAAATTCATTTCAGGAACTTGGCATTTAGCATGAACCACTGCCTTTCTTCATCGGAGCGTGACTGGAATCCTGCGATCAGTCACCTGGAGTTTGTCTAGAAATCTGTCACGTGCGGGATGTCTAGAGTCCGCCGGTCAGTCATGTGCGGGATGTCTAGATTCCGGCGGTCAGTCATGTGCGGGATGTCTAGATTCCGTTGGTCAGTCATGTGCGGGATATCTAGAGTCCGGCGGTCAGTCATGTGCGGGATGTCTAGATTCCGGCGGTCAGTCATGTGCGGGATGTCTAGAGTCCGGCGGTCAGTCATGTGCGGGATGTCTAGATTCCGGATGTCAGTCATGTGCGGGATATCTAGAGTCCGGCGGTCAGTCATGTGCGGGACTTCTAGAGTCCGGCGGTCAGTCATGTGCGGGATGTCTAGAGTCTGTCGTTTAGTCATCTGTTGGTTTTTGGTGAGAGAGAGAGAGAGCGAGAGTGAGAGAGAGAGTGAGTGAGAGAGAGAGTGAGTGAGAGTGAGTGTGAATGAGAGAGAGTGAGTGAGTGAGAGTGAGAGAGAGTGAGTGAGAGTGAGAGAGAGTGAGTGAGAAAGAGTGGGTGAGAGAGAGTGAGTGAGAAAGAGTGGGTGAGAGAGAGTGAGTGAGAAAGAGTGGGTGAGAGAGAGAGTGAGTGAGAGAGTGAGTGAGAAAGAATGGATGAGAGAGAGTGGGTCAGAGAGAGTAAGTGAGAGAGAGTGAGTGAGAAAGAGTGAGTGAGAGAGAGTGAGTGAGAGAGAGTGAGTGAGAGAGAGTGTGAGTGAGTGAGAGAGAGTGAGAGAGAGAGTGAGAGATAGTGAGAGAGAGAGAGTGGGTGAGAGAAAGAGAGTGAGTGAGAGAGAGTGAGACAGAGAGTTAGTGTAAGAGAGTCAGTGAGAGAAAGATTGAGAGAGAGAGTGTGAGACAGAGAGTGAGTGAGAGAGAGTGAGACAGAGAGTGAGTGAGAGAGAGAGTCAGTGAGAGAGAGTCAGTGAGAGAGAGTGAGAGAGAGATAGTGAGAGAGAAAGAGAGTGAGAGAGTGAGTGAGAAAGAGTGAGTGAGAGAGAGAGCGAAAGAGAGAGAGGGTGTTGTTGCCCTTTTTTCTTGGTAAATTTCACCCCTCCCCCTCTCTTCTATCATAACCCCTCCCTGCTCCTACTCCCTCTGTGTGACAACAAAAAGGAGTGGGATATCTTGGGTGGTGGAGCCACAAGAATCTTCATAAACATCACAATCTGGAGCTTTAGCTAATCTTTATAAGCATTATAATTTGGAGCTTTCGCTAATCTTTATAAATATTACAGTCTGGAGCTTTAGCTAATCTTCATAAACATCATGATCTGGAGCTTTAGCTAATCTTTTTAAACATCATAATCTGGAGCTTTAGCTAATCTTCATAAACATCGCAGTCTGCAGCTTTAGCTAATCTTTATAAACATCATAATCTGTTGCTTTATCTAATCTTTATAAACATCATAATCTGGAGCTTTAGCTCATCTTTACAAACATCATAATCTGGAGCTTTAGCTAATCTTTACAAACATTATAATCTGGAGCTTTAGCTAATCTTCAGAAACATCGCAGTCTGCAGCTTTAGCTAATCTTTATAAACATTGAATCTGGAGCTTTAGCTAAACTTTATAAACATCATAATCTGGAACTTTAACTAATCTTCGTGTCAGCTTGTTTTCTTGACATTTTTAAGACACAATTTTAGCAATTATGATAGAAGAGTGTGGGGTGGGGGTGGTGTCTTACAATAGTTTGACAGTTGTAACCAGGGACACCTCCTACCTGCCCCCTCCCCTATGCTGCTACTTCCTGTGTAGCGAGTTGAAAGATTAAGATTACACCCAGAAACTGTAACATTCTCCTTGTTATTACTTGATTAATATCGCTAGCCATGTCAGCACTGTAACAATTACACGTCAAAACCATGTCTGTTGGTGTTATATTATCAGTATCATCTCTGTTGTCAGTACATTATCAGTGTTATATCTGTTGTCATTAAATTATCAGTGTTATCTCTCTTGTCAATATATTATTAGTGTCATGTCTGTTGTCTTTACATTATCAGTGTCATCTCTGTTGTCACTACATTATTAGTGTTATCTCTGTTGTCATTACATTATCAATGTGTTATCATTACAATATAACAGTACAGGGAACGTTATCCCTAGAATATCTCTGTCATTTAATGAGAACCAAGCACTCACAGCTAGACGTGAGGGGCTTCAGCCAAAGATATGCTGGACGCAGGTCAAGAGGAAGGTCCAGACAGAGACAGATGGATGGTACCAGAGACAGAGATGGAGAGATGATATCAGAGACAGAGACGGAGAGATAATATCAGAGACGAACTCGCTAACTATGGCTTGACCATCAGTGAGGTCATCCATCTGACCCAAATACACCAACTCCATCTCCTCGGTGGAACAGGAAGGATAAAGTCAAGTTATCTGCTTGGGCCTCGTTTTTCCTGGGGTCCCGTTCTTCCGGGGGCCCCAAGATGAAGAAACCCCACGTTCAGTCACTGTTTTTGTTACATTAAAAACAAAACTAGCTGAATCTGTGTCAGTCAGGGGCAAAGTTTTTCACTCTTCCTTCCTTCACATCACAGTTATTTCCCCTAGTATTCTAATATGGCTGCTCGTAACCGCCACGTGACACGACCAGACCTGGAAATTTTGCCTTAATTTCGGTGTCCAGCGGAGGGTGCGATCAGTCTAGGATTTCTGGGATCCTGGGACATGTAAGCCTGGAGGAGTGACCGCTGACCTCTGGTTAAATAACGTATAAATGCCGGAGAAATTGTTACAATACGGGACGGGATTTTATACCCAAGTAATATCCAAGTTTATCTGAGGAAAGTCGCAACTGGAAGTTCTCTGATGCAGCTCAAACTAAAGACCCGCCGTAAAGTTAGGGTCAAGACCCTCTATTGCAGCCTCGGGCGACAAAATAATATCATGGACAAGGAATCCTTCTGTAGTTGGTGATGTTGTCCAGGTACCAAGTTTGTCCATATAACAGCAAGAAGAAATTGCTGATATGTCTTGTGATGCAGTACAGTAGTACATTGCCAAGGGGAAGCTAGATCTTGGCCACACAGTACAGTAGTACATTGCCAAGGGGAAGCTAGATCTTGGCCACACAGTACAGTAGTACATTGCCAAGGGGAAGCTAGATCTTGGCCACACAGTACAGTAGTACATTGCCAAGGGGAAGCTAGATCTTGGCCACACAGTACAGTAGTACATTGCCAAGGGGAAGCTAGATCTTGGCCACACAGTACAGTAGTACATTGCCAAGGGGAAGCTAGATCTTGGCCACACAGTACAGTAGTACATTGCCAAGGGGACTGTTGGGACAGCTGGATAAACTAATCCTCCTCAATTAGCTGTAAAATGTAACTTATGCACCAGCAAAGTATACACTTATTAAAGAATGCTAGCATTTTCTACAGAAAAAAATGCATTTAATGTATACAGACACAGATAAGAAATTCCAAAGTATGGGGGTCCGTGGCCTGGATTTTAAAACTACAGGGTGGTCCGTGTTATGAATTTTAAAACTACAGGGTGGTCCATGGCCTGGATTTTAAAACTGCAGGGTGGTCCATGGCCCGGATTTTAAAACTACAGGGTGGTCTATGGCCTGGATTTTAAAACTACAGGGTGGTCCATGGCCTGGATTTTAAAACTACAGGGTGGTCCATGGCCTGGATTTTAAAACTACAGGGTGGTCCATGGCCCGATTTTAAAACTACAGGGTGGTCCATGGCCTGGATTTTAAAACTACAGGGTGGTCCATGGCCTGGATTTTAAAACTACAGGGGGTCCATGGCCTGGATTTTAAACCTACAGGGGGTCCATGGCCTGGATTTTAAAACTACAAGGGGTCCATGGCCTGAATTTTAAAACTACAGGGGGTCTGTGTTATGAATTTTAAAACTACAGGGTGGTCCATGATCTGGATTTTAAAACTACAAGGAGTCAGTGGCGTGTATATAAAACTACAAGAGGTCAGTGACGTGTATTTTAAAACTACAAGGAGTCAGTGGCGTGTATTTTAAAACTACAAGGAGTCAGTGGCGTGTATTTTAAAACTCAGTGGCGTGTATTTTAAAACTACAAGAGGTCAGTGGCGTGTATTTTAAAACTACAAGGAGTCAGTGGCGTGTATTTTAAAACTACAAGGGGTCAGTGGCGTGTATTTTAAAACAACAAAGGGTCAGTGGCGTGTATTTTAAAACATCAAGGGGTCAGTGGCGTGTATTTTAAAACTACAAGGGGTCAGTGGCGTGTATTTTAAAACTACAAGGAGTCAGTGTCGTGTATTTTAAAACTACAAGGAGTCAGTGGCGTGTATTTTAAAACTACAGAGGGCCCGCGGACATTTGTTAATTGAGAACAACTGCTATATAGCATTTCGATCGCTTACTACCATGAGATTGAAGGGAATGAACTCATTTAATTCCTAAGTTTCGGATGATATGCCTTTACCTCCCTGTAAATATCGGAGTTACAACAACAGTGGAGAATATAGATTTTTTAACCTAAGTTCGAATACTTACGGTCATATGTTTACCTGTGGGAGTGGATCCAAGAAGCAGCTTGCAGCAAGACATCACCAAGGTCTCATCGGAGCATTCTTCGCTTTTCATTATATTTTTTTCTTAATGTTTCAGTTAAAAAACAGACAGTAGAAAAACAGACAGACAAACATATAGAAGACAAGCAGTACAAAAACAGACAGACAAACATACAGAAGAAAGACAGTAGAAGAACAGACAGAAGATAGGCAGTAAAAAAACAGACAGATAGAAAGAAAGAAAGACAGAAGGCGAACGGTAGAAAAACAGATAGACAGGCAAAGAGACAGAAATCAGACAGTAGAAAAACAGACAACCAAACAGACAGAAAACAGGCAGAACAAAAGCAAACATCTAGAAGAAAGATAGTAGAAAAACAAACAGAAGACAGGCAGTAGAAAAATAGACAGACAGAAGACAGGCGGTAGAAAAATAGATAGACAAACAGACAGAAGACAAACAGTAGAAAATCAGACAACCAAACAGACAGAAAACAGGCAGTAAAAAAACAGACAGACAGAGAGAAGACAGGCAGTAGAAAAACAGACAGACATAAAGCTAGACAGACAGAAGGAATGCAGGCCATGGAAGAAAAGACTGATAGACATACATACAGAAGACAGGGAGTGGAAAAACAGACAGATAAACAAACATACAGAAGACTGGCAGTAAAAAAAACAGACAGGCAGACATACAGAAGACATGCAGTAGAAAAAAACAGACAAAAAACAGACAGTATAAAAACAGACAGACAGACAGAAAAAAAGAAGACAGGCAGTAGAAAAACTGACAAAAACAAAAAGAAGACAGGCAGAAATAACACAATACAGAATTAGAAAACTTACTGACTTACAATAGACAGACAGATAGACAAAAACACAGAAAACAGACACTAGACAAAGCAAAGAGAACGCAGACAGACAAACAATAGACGGAAAGACAAAGAATGGACAGACCGACAAACAGACAGCAGACAAAGAGGCGGACAGACACACAGAAAACAGGCTAGACAAAACAAACAGAGAGTATACAGGCAAACAGTGTACAGAAAAACAGACACAGGACAGGCCAACAGACAGACGGTATACAAAGAGACAGACTGAGAGACACACACAGAGAAAACAGACTACACAAAACACAGAGCAGACAGACAAACAGTAGACGGAAAGACAAGCAATGGACAAATCGACAGTAGCGCTGCAGTGCTCGATTTTAATAAAAGCAAAAATAATCTGTAATGTTTATTGTTATATATTTTATCTTCAGCTCATTAACAATGCAATACTTGTGATTAACAGAAAAACTGTTCTACAATCACTGACAAATAGTGTGGTCAAACATGTGATTTATTTGTACAGGCTGTAAGTGTCCATAAGACAGTGGTTATGTGACTTGAACACAGCGATTAATGTAACATTGAGTGGGAAACTGAATCAATGAACAGGTCCAGCTGTGTGGATCTACAGTTAACTCCACCTTCTCCTTGGACGAAGAAGACGACGTGTATGAGGGTTTGTACAACTAAATGTGATTTCTATTAAACTAAATGTGATTTCTACTCAACTAAATGTGATTTCTATTAATCTAAATGTGATTTCTACTAAACTAAATGTGATTTCTACAAATACAAAGATTAGGCTGTGTAACTGTGACTTATATTAACATTTTATCAAAGGACACGTGCAAAAGATAACACCACAGGAAAAAATACCTTAAAAACAGTTGATGAACATTTCAATAGTTAGCTCTTTTTTGTACCCATCTTGTCAGAAAAACATGCACAAAATATATATATGTAGGTAAATGTGAACGATATGCACTTGGATCAAAGGGTTACGACCTTGACCGAAGCGTAGTCGTCCACGTGACTTGGTGGAGGTTTAGAGGGTTAGGTGTGATGTTATTTTTTATTGCATCAGATCAAATCTGGGCATGGCCGGCCGATATCGTGTCTTAGTTGTGCTTATGGATGTGCTGTAAATTCCTGTATATTATTGTGATTGTTAGTTATATTCTCCCCGTGCCCACCTCATGTGGTGTAGATTATGTAGTGTGAATAAGTTGTGATGTAGAGTTCTTGTTTAATGATTAAAGTTATGTGTCTGATTTCATTGTGATTTTGTAGCAGTATATTAGAATACAATGGTGACACCGGAAAAGAATTTAGAATTCGAATTGCCAAAGCAGCATTGACCTTCACGAATCTTGAGAACATATGGCATTCAAAAGTTATAAACACAAAAACCAAGTTAAGACTATTCAATTCAAATGTAATATCCACCCTCATTTATGCATGTGAAAGCTGGAAAACAACTAAAGAAATAGACAAGAAATTAGACTCTTTTGAAAACAAATGCCTAAGGAAAATACTCGATATAAAGTGGAATGAATTCAAGAACAATGCAGAGATAAGACAGATGAGCAAACAGCAACATGTCTCATCAGAAAAAGAAGATGGAAATATGTCGGTCTTGTGATTAGAAGAAACAATCAGAGAATCCCCAAATAAGCTATCAAATGGAACACAACAGGCCGAAAAAAAGAGGTTGACCACGTGAAGCTCTAAAGAGGACACTGTTAAGAGAAGCCAATTCAGTGGGCATAACATCCCTTGATGAGATTGAAAAACTCGCCGAAGACAGGACATCTTGGCGAACTACCATGCGGGCCCTATGTGACGTTTAACGGCACGGGAAGGATGTAAGAAGATGTAAGATGTTAGAATGATCCGGAAAACCCGATCCTCTGTTGTCGCTCGGACAGAAAAAAGCACGTGCGGCACCTAATCTAGCAGACGACAAGGACCGGCAGAAGTGAGAAATGTTTAAAATAGGAGAAAGAGTTGTGTGTTTTGTGTGCCGTCTGAGATAGATGTAGATTAGTTTGTTAGAAATGTTGTTTCGTGAAATAGTTGTAGAACAGAGTGTATTAGGTTGTTCTGATGTCGTGCAGGTGGAAATTACGTCCAGTCTTATGTCCACGGATTTTGTTGATGCTTTTGTCGTCCTCGTCATATCGTTCATCGACTCATCGTCACCCCGTGCATCATTAAAGTTATTTCATCTGTAAAGTTGTTGCTTCTGTATTACTATTTCCACTGAGAGAGAATAAACCTGGGAGCAAGTAAGTCTGTGAAGTGAGTAACAAAACAGACACAAAACAACGTAGAACAGTCGTGGATTAAATGAGATAAAATAATAAAAGTCGTTATTACAGTGGAAAATAGTGGAAATTTACGGAGGGATGAAAAACTATAAGCGACAAGTTAGATCTATATATAGGCAGACGAGTAGAAGAGAGGGATACTGCTTAAGTTTCTCTGCGTACTGGATTGGTATGCTTTTCATGTAGACTGACCATATGATTGCATCAGTACATATTATATGGATGTAGGCAATGGCAGCTATTGATTTACCGTTATTGAAAGCGATATGAACGCACAACGCTACTTTTTGCTTTAACTAAAACAGATCTGACATTCGGTAGCGGCTCGTCGGTTGTGATTGTTGCGGTGCTGCACAACTCAGTGTAATATAAGTTATGTGTAATATGTACAGGAAAGACGCTGGCGATGGTTGGGACATGTGCTCCTAATGACTGACAACTCACTACTAAAAATAGCACTAAGATGGACACCACACATGGAGAAGAACAACAGAGAGGATGTTGAGCAATAGAGGGTTCACCTGGGCAAGAACAGAAAACAAGGCAAAGGACAGGCATTTGTGGAAAACCCTTGCGGAAGCCAAATGTGCCATGGGCACTTAAGGTTCAGAGAGAGAGAGAGAGAGAGAGAGAGAGATAATATGTACTGTTATTGGTATAATGTTTATATTTTTGTGGCCATAGTCAACTATTAGATCACGGTCACCAAACAAGGCCAATTTTTCCAGAAAATCCCTGAGTCACGTGACAACAAAGTACAATTATGTTATTTTTTTCCTTTTAGTAATTCCTGGGCAATGGTGTCTATGTAATCAGGTCAGGTAGTTCGTGGGTTGTCTTGAATACATCTCTGTCCGTCAGAAGCATCACTGCAGTCTACCTGTCTGCCACATCTCAGCGCAGAATTGATACATCAATTGCTGTCATGCTCATCATCATCATCATCATCACCATCATGACCATCATCACCGGAGCTGACTGTATTTAAAGCAGAAAAAAATCAATAATGTAAAATGTAGTAAAATATGTAGGGCTTTACTTTTGTAAGATTATTTCTGTTACGACAACAGTAGCTGCTTAAACTGTAGTGCTGTTACAAACGGTGTCTTCATGCAACCTCCTCCTCCTTCTTCTTCTTCTTCTTCAGCTTTCCGAGCCATTAAGCCTCATTGCTGCAGATAAAGTTCGCCTCCATTCCTCTCTATTCCTAATCTTCTCTCTCCGGTTGGTGACACCAATTTCTTTTATATTCTCTTCTATGTTGTCTTCCCGTCTATGTCTTGGTCTACCCCTTGATCTTATTTCCCTCGTCTGAACTGTCACTGACATGATTATATACTTGTTTACTGATAAAATGTCATTTGTATGAATATTTACTTGTTTTCTCTTAAACTGTCAATTACATGAGTACAAGTTATATATGTTTTCTATCAACTGTAAATTACAAGAGTATATATTTGTTTCTTGTTGAACTGACATTTACGTGAGTATATTTTTTTCTATTAAACTCTCAATTACATGAGTATATATTTGTTTTCTGTTGAACTGTCAACACATTGACAGAAATTACATGAATACAAATTATATATTTATTTATTTTATGTTGAACTGCCAATTACATGACTATATAATTGTTTTCTGTTAAACTGTCAGTTACATGAGTATATACTTCTTTTCGGTTGAATTGTCACTTAAATGTGTGTGTAATTGTTTTCTGTGAAACTGTCAATTACATGAATAGCATTTGTTTTATATTAAACTGTCACTTACATGAGTATGTATGTAATAGTTTTCCTGCTTTGGCTGACTAGTACATACATTCCTGTCGGTGGGTTAATGGTCGCCTACCACCAGCAACTGTCTGGAAGTGGATTTTTTTTACACTGTCATGGACCACACCGTGGTTCTAACCTGTTTCTCATCTTCAGTGTTTTCAAGTATTTATCAGTGTCGCAACATTAATATTTTCAAGTATTTACCCGTGTCTCAACATTAATGTTTTCAAGTATTTACCCGTGTCTCAACATTAATGTTTTCAAGTATTTACCCGTGTCTCAACATTAATGTTTTCAAGTATTTACCTGTGTCTCAATAGTAATGTTTTCAAGTATTTATCCGTGTCTCAACATTAATGTTTGCAAATATTTACCCGTGTCTCAACATTAATGTTTTCATGTATTCACCCGTGTGTCAACATTAATGTTTTCTAGTATTTACCCGTGTCTCAACATTAATGTTTTCAAATGTTTACACGTGTCTCAATATTAATGTGTTCAAATATTTACACGTGTCTCAACATTAATGTGTTCAAATATTTAGTCAATATTCGGGATTACATTTCAGCCAATGATGATTCAGTAAAAAGAAACTACAGAAGAAAGGACAGAAGGCTGGTTTAATATTTAAATAGATGAAGAAAAATGTTTGTTTTTGGATTTATTTTGTTGGGAAAGAGAATGCTATCTGCGTTAACTAAAGTATTGACGATAATGAAGTCATTAAAATATTGAGGGAAATACGGTGACTAAAATATTGAGAGGAATAAGATCACTAAAATATTGACAGGAATAAGTTCATCAAAATATTGACGGATATAAGATCAGTAAAATACTTACAGGAATAAGGTAAATAAAATATTTACAGGAGTAAGTGACTAAAATATTGATAGGAGTAAGTGACTAAAATATTGATAGGAGTAAGATGACTAAAATATTGATAGGAGTAAGTGACTAAAATATTGATAGGAGTAAGATGACTAAAATATTGATAGGAGTAAGTGACTAAAATATTTACAGGAGTAAGTGACTAAAATATTTACAGGAGTAAGTGACTAAAATATTGATAGGAGTAAGATGATTAAAATATTGATAGGAGTAAGTGACTAAAATATTGATAGGAGTAAGATGACTAAAATATTGATAGGAATAAGTGACTAAAATATTGATAGGAGTAAGTGACTAAAATATTGATAGGAGTATATGACTAAAATATTGATAGGAGTAAGTGACTAAAATATTGATAGGAGTAAGTGTCTAAAATATTGAAAGGAGTAAGGTGACTAAACTATTGATAGGAGTAAGTGACTAAAATATTGATAGCAGTAAGGTGACTAAACTATTGATAGGAGTGAGTGACTAAAATGTTGATAGAAATAAAGTGACTAAAATATTGATAGGAATACGGGCATTAAAATATTGATAGGAATATGTTGACTAAAACATTGATAGGAATAAGGTGACTAAAATATTGATAGGAATATGTTGACTAAAACATTGATAGGAGTAAGGTGACTAAAATATTGATAGGAATATGTTGACTAAAATATTGATAGGAATACGGGCATTAAAATATTGATAGGAATATGTTGACTAAAACATTGATAGGAATAAGGTGACTAAACTATTGATAGGAATATGTTGACTAAAACATTGATAGGAATAAGGTGACTAAAATATTGATAGGAATAATTTGACTAAAATATTGATAGGAGTAAAGTGACTAAAATATTAATAGGAATAAGTTGACTAAAATATTGATAGGAATAAGGTGACTAAAATATTGATAGGAATATGTTGACTAAAATATTGATAGGAATAAGGAGACTAAAATATTGATAGGAATAAGTTGACTAAAATATTGATCGGAATAAGTTGACTAAAATATTGATAGGAATAAGTTCACTAAAACATTGATAGGAGTAAGGCTACTAAAATATTGACGGAAATAAGATCACTAAAATATTTACAGGAATAAAATGAATAATATATTGACGGGAATAAGGAGACTAAAATATTGATAGGAGTAAATTGACTAAAATATTGATAGGAGTAAAGTGACGAAAATATTAATAGGAGTAAAGTGACTAAAATATTGAAGGAAATAAGATCACTAAAATATTGACAGGAAAAAGGTGACTAAAATATTGACAGGAATAAGGTGACTAAAACATTGATAAGAGTAAAGCTACTAAAATATTGATAGCGGAAAAGTGACTAAAATATTGATAGCAGAAAAGTGACTAAAATATTGACGGAAATAAGATCACTAAGATATTGACAGGAATAAAGTGACTAAAATATTGACAGGAATAAGGTAACTAAAATATTGACAAGAATAAGGTGACTAAAACATTGACAAAAATAATGTAACTAAAATATTGGTAGGAATAATATCACTAAAATATTAACAGGAATAACACAAGCTGTCAGCAGCTGTATTGTCTAGTTAACACTAGCTAACACCATTTGGTGCCCCAAATGTTGGACCAGTTTCTGGGTGTATGTGACCTGCTGATCCCAAAAACGGCACAAGTTTTACCCTATCAGCTCCAATATTTTAGATACAGAACATATGCCACATACAGCTCTTCACTCTGCTCGCCCATAACAAATCAGGATATTTGAATGTAGTGTTTAAAATAATATCTTTTAAACGTGAAGTAAACATGTTAGAAACTAAAAGAGAAGTGTACTACATGAAAATCTACTAATTTTATACCAATAGCACAGGTTTATACTACAGACTTTCCACTCATTTGACACACAAGAAGCCTCTTTTGTAACAATTCCGAGGGTGGAATCTGCCAGGACAATCCTTCATAAGATTCCAACAATAGTCTGCCATCATGTGTGCATCTCATCTTCCTTGGTATCTGGCTACAATTGTTTTTATGTCTTGGTGAAATCTTTCACCTTGCTCTTCACTTAAGTCGCCAATGTTCTCTGGAAAGTGATCTAAGTGACTGTGAAGATAATGAATTTTAACACTCATGTTACAGCCAAGCTTGGTGTAACTGAAAAAGAGCATATCCTCTACTAATTCTTGTGTGTAGTTGTCTGCCTTCTTGTTGCCAAGAAAGCTTTTCACAACAAGAACAAATGAAGACCAGGGCATGATGCGACTTCATTCATTTATGTTATGAAATGTGGGTCATTTATAAGTTACCTGATCTGTGGACCATCGAAAAGTCCCACCTTGACTTTTTCCATGATAAGTCCAGGTAACTTATACACTATTTATTCAATGCTCAAACTGTCTTTGTTCAAAGTCTTTGCAAATTGTTTCATCAGATCTAGCTTTATATGTAGTGGTGAATGTATGATTCTATCTAGTGCTACCGAAGGCTCATTTGTTACATTCTGTCCTCCAACCACCACATATTCCCTCACAGGCCAATCTTTTCTTGCCCAATGTCCATGTTTCGTTCCATCAAACCAAAGGCATAAATAGTAAGGATACATTGTGTAGCCACTTTGTTGACCAAGAAGAAAATTAACCATCTTCAAGTCTACACAAATCACCAGTTGATGTTCTTGATAATTTATCTTTTACAAGACTAAAGAGATGGCCCTGTACTCTTCTTTCATCCTGGTGCAATGACCAGTTGATGTTCTTGATAATTTATCTTTTCCAAGGCTAAAGTGAGTGACTAAAATGTTGATAGAAATAAGGTGACTAAAATATTGATAGGAATACGGGCATTAAAATATTGATAGGAATATGTTGACTAAAACATTGATAGGAATAAGGTGACTAAAATATTGATAGGAATATGTTGACTAAAACATTGATAGGAGTAAGGTGACTAAAATATTGATAGGAATATGTTGACTAAAATATTGATAGGAATACGGGCATTAAAATATTGATAGGAATATGTTGACTAAAATATTGAAGGAAATAAGATCACTAAAATATTGACAGGAAAAAGGTGACTAAAATATTGACAGGAATAAGGTGACTAAAACATTGATAAGAGTAAAGCTACTAAAATATTGATAGCGGAAAAGTGACTAAAATATTGATAGCAGAAAAGTGACTAAAATATTGACGGAAATAAGATCACTAAGATATTGACAGGAATAAAGTGACTAAAATATTGACAGGAATAAGGTAACTAAAATATTGACAAGAATAAGGTGACTAAAACATTGACAAAAATAATGTCACTAAAATATTGGCAGGAATAATATCAATAAATATTAACAGCAATAACACAAGCTGTCACCAGCTGTATTGTCTAGATAACACTAGCTAACACCAGTTGGTGCCCCAAATGTTGGACCAGTGTCTGGGTATATCTGACCTGCTGATTCCAAAAATGGCACAAGTTTTACCCTATCAGCTCCAATATTTTAGATACAGAACATATGCCACATACAGCTCTTCACTCTGCTCGCCCATAACAAATCAGGATATTTGAATGTAGTGTTTAAAATAATATCTTTTAAGCGTGAAGTAAACATGTTAGAAACTAAAAGAAAAGTATACTACATGAAAATCTACTAATTTTATACCAATAGCACAGGTTTATGCTACAGACTTTCCACTCATTCGACACACAAGAAGCCCCTTTTGTAAGAATTCCGAGGGTGGAATCTGCCAGGACAATCCTTTATAAGATTCCAACAATAGTCTGCCATCATGTGTGCATCCCATCTTCCTTGGTATCTGGCTACAATTGTTTTTATGCCTTGGTGAAATCTTTCACCTTGCTCTTCACTTAAGTCGCCAATGTTCTCTGGAAAGTGATCTAAGTGACTGTGAAGATAATGAATTTTAACACTCATGTTACAGCCAAGCTTGGTGTAACTGAAAGAGCATATCCTCTACTAATTCTTGTGTGTAGTTGTCTGCCTTCTTGTTGCCAAGAAAGCTTTTCACAACAAGAACAAATGAAGACCAGGGCATGATGCGACTTCATTCATTTATGTTATGAAATGTGGGTAATTTATAAGTTACCTGATCTGTGGATCATCGAAAAGTCCCACCTTGACTTTTTCCATGATAAGTCCAGGTAACTTATACACTATTTATTCAATGCTCAAACTGTCTTTGTTCAAAGTCTTTGCAAATTGTTTCATCAGATCTAGCTTTATATGTAGTGGTGAATGTATGATTCTATCTAGTGCTACCGAAGGCTCATTTGTTACATTCTGTCCTCCAGCCACCACATATTCCCTCGCAGGCCAATCTTTTCTTGCCCAATGTCCATGTTTCGTTCCATCAAACCAAAGGCATAAAGAGTAAGGATACATTGTGTAGCCACTTTGTTGACCAAGAAGAAAATTAACCATCTTCAATTCTACACAAATCACCAGTTGATGTTCTTGATAATTTATCTTTTCCAAGGCTAAAGAGATGACCCTGTACTCTTCTTTCATCCTGGTGCAATGACCAGTTGATGTTCTTGATAATTTATCTTTTCCAAGGCTAAAGAGATGACCCTGTACTCTTCTTTCATCCTGGTGCAATGACCAGTTGATGTTCTTGATAATTTATCTTTTCCAAGGCTAAAGAGATGACCCTGTACTCTTCTTTCATCCTGGTGCAATGACCGGTCGGAATAGAACCATATTTGTTGGCGTTATTTAAAAAGAAAACATTTCAAACTATGTTTTAAAGATAGACAGAGGCCCATGGCTAAGTTTTACAAAATGACAGAGGAAATGAGGAATGCAAGAAAAAAAAATGGCAGAAAGTGTGAAAATAAGATGAGAATGTATAAATGAAAAACATAACACATCCAATATTTCGGCTTCAGCCTTTTTCAAGGATTACTTACAAGAACAACACAATACATAAATAAAAAGAAGAAAAAAAACTTAGCTTTGTGGATTCCTCCTCCTGGTACAGAATTCCCCGACTATGCCCTTAAGTAAAGGGGGATAGAAAGCTATGACGCTTCAGGGGACAAAGAAAAACAACTTCGACCAATCAGAGGTCAGCGGCGTGTAAGTGGTGGAAGGGGGAGAGAATAATGTGAAGGGGGTGGGGGGCAGGGAAGGGACTGGAAAGCTATAAATAGCTTATGGCTGCTAGAGAAGAAAGGGAGGACGGGGAGACAGCACTAAACTTATGAATAAAAAAACTGCAGTGAAATGAGAGAGGCTGAGACAAGAAAGTAGAGCATGAACAGCACAAAGCAGGTGAACATCTAGAGAAGTTTAGGTAAAAGTTAAAATTCCCGTTTCCATCCCATTAAGTCATATTCGGGAATACGGTGTTAGTCCCGTATTTTCCATGACCTTCGGCACATGAAAGTGTGATGTGGTCAGTATCACGCCTGGCCGCTTTAACTTCCCAGATTTTTCTGGTACTCATTTTTAGAGGCTGAGTGGAACTCGGGGGATTTTTAGAGGCTGGGTGGACCTCGGGGTATTTTTAGAGGCTGGGTGGACCTCAGGGTATTTTTAGAAGCTGGGTGGACCTAGGGGTATATTTAAAGGCTGGGTGCACCTCGGGGTATTTTTAGAGGCTGGGTGAACCTCGGGGTATTTTTAGAGGCTGGGTGGACCTCGGGGTATTTTTAGATGCTGGGTGGCCCTCGGGGTATTTTTAGAGGCTGGGTGCACCTCGGGGTATTTTTAGAGGCTGGGTGGACCTCGGGGTCGCCAATGTTCTCTGGAAAGTGATCTAAGTGACTGTGAAGATAATGAATTTTAACACTCATGTTACAGCCAAGCTTGGTGTAACTGAAAGAGCATATCCTCTACTAATTCTTGTGTGTAGTTGTCTGCCTTCTTGTTGCCAAGAAAGCTTTTCACAACAAGAACAAATGAAGACCAGGGCATGATGCGACTTCATTCATTTATGTTATGAAATGTGGGTAATTTATAAGTTACCTGATCTGTGGATCATCGAAAAGTCCCACCTTGACTTTTTCCATGATAAGTCCAGGTAACTTATACACTATTTATTCAATGCTCAAACTGTCTTTGTTCAAAGTCTTTGCAAATTGTTTCATCAGATCTAGCTTTATATGTAGTGGTGAATGTATGATTCTATCTAGTGCTACCGAAGGCTCATTTGTTACATTCTGTCCTCCAGCCACCACATATTCCCTCGCAGGCCAATCTTTTCTTGCCCAATGTCCATGTTTCGTTCCATCAAACCAAAGGCATAAAGAGTAAGGATACATTGTGTAGCCACTTTGTTGACCAAGAAGAAAATTAACCATCTTCAATTCTACACAAATCACCAGTTGATGTTCTTGATAATTTATCTTTTCCAAGGCTAAAGAGATGACCTTGTACTCTTCTTTCATCCTGGTGCAATGACCAGTTGATGTTCTTGATAATTTATCTTTTCCAAGGCTAAAGAGATGACCTTGTACTCTTCTTTCATCCTGGTGCAATGACCAGTTGATGTTCTTGATAATTTATCTTTTCCAAGGCTAAAGAGATGACCTTGTACTCTTCTTTCATCCTGGTGCAATGACCAGTTGGAATAGAACCATATTTGTTGGCGTTATTTAAAAAGAAAACATTTCAAACTATGTTTTAAAGATAGACAGAGGCCTATGGCTAAGTTTTACAAAATGACAGAGGAAATGAGGAAAGCAAGAAAAAAAAATGGCAGAAAGTGTGAAAATAAGATGAGAATGTATAAATGAAAAACATAACACATCCAATATTTCGGCTTCAGCCTTTTTCAAGGATTACTTACAAGAACAACACAATACATAAATAAAAAGAAGAAAAAAAACTTAGCTTTGTGGATTCCTCCTCCTGGTACAGAATTCCCCGACTATGCCCTTAAGTAAAGGGGGGAAGTAGAAAGCTATGACGCTTCAGGGGACAAAGGAAAAACAACTTCGACCAATCAGAGGTCAGCGGCGTGTAAGTGGTGGAAGGGGGAGAGAATAATGTGAAGGGGGTGGGGGGCAGGGAAGGGACTGGAAAGCTATAAATAGCTTATGGCTGCTAGAGAAGAAGGGGAGGACGGGGAGATAGCACTAAACTTATGAATAAAAAAACTGCAGCGAAATGAGAGAGCCTGAGACAAGAAAGTAGAGCATGAACAGCACAAAGCAGGTGAACATCTAGAGAAGTTTAGGTAAAAGTTAAAATTCCCGTTTCCATCCCATTAAGGCATATTCGGGAATACGGTGTTAGTCCCGTATTTTCCATGACCTTCGGCACATGAAAGTCTGATGTGGTCAGTATCACGCCTGGCCGCTTTACCTTCCCAGATTTTTCTGATACTCATTTTTAGAGGCTGAGTGGAACTCGGGGGATTGTTAGAGGCTGGGTGGACCTCGGGGGATTTTTAGAGGCTGGGTGGAACTCGGGGAATTTTTAGAGGCTGGGTGGACCTCGGGGGATTTTTAGAGGCTGAGTGGAACTCGGGGGATTTTTAGAGGCTGGGTGGACCTCGGGGGATTTTTAGAGGCTGAGTGGATGTAGAGAAGATGTAGACAAAGAATATTACGATGCCATAACAGTTGGAGGTTATGAAATACCAGAGATTAGATATGCTGATGACACAGTATTGCTGTCCACAACACAAGAAGGAATGGAAAAACTAATTATGTCAGTCCGCAAGAACAGCGAAGAGCAGAACCTCTATCTTAATGCAAAGAAAACTAAAGTGATGACAACTGACAAAACAAACAAGGCAACTGAAATATGTATCAGTGAGGAAAAACTGGAAGAAGTGGAGAGTTTTGAATATCTTGGATCACTACTAACTAATAATGGAGATACAATGCAGGAAATTAAAAGGAGGACATCTATTGCTCTTCAGAAAGTAAAACAAATAAAGAATCTGTGGAGAGGAGCAGACAGAACCACAAAAATAAGATTTTTAAGGGCATGCATCTTTCCCATCGCAACATATGCCTGTGAGACCTGGACACTTAACAAAACAGCTGAGAAGCACATAAATGCCTTTGAATGTAAATGCTATAGAAGAGTTCTCCAAATATCGTGGACACAAAAAAGAACAAATATATCTATACTACAAGAGCTTAATATTGAAGAAGGCTGGCTAGTAAAGAGGATTAAAGAGAGAAAACTTAAATATTTTGGCCACATTAAACGTCATGATACTTTAGAGAAGACCGTATTGGAAGGATACATAATGGGAAAAAGAAAAAGAGGAAGACCGAAACGAAGATGGCTGCAAGACATCGTTGATGATCTGGAAATGGATGCAGCAGCAGCAGGCCATCTTGCTCACAACCGAGAGGCCTACAGGAGTGCTGTTTGGGAGGCAAAGTTCCGCAAGGGACAAGCAAAGGAATGAATGAATGAATGAATGAATGAGTGGACCTCAGGGTATTTTTAGAAGCTGGGTGGACCTCAGGGTATTTTTAGAGGCTGAGTGGAACTCGGGGGATTTTTAGAGGCTGGGTGGACCTCGGGGTATTTTTAGAGGCTGAGTGGACCTCAGGGTATTTTTAGAAGCTGGGTGGACCTCAGGGTATTTTTAGAGGCTGTGTGGACCTCAGGGTATTTTTAGAAGCTGGGTGGACCTCAGGGTATTTTTAGAAGCTGGGTGGACCTCAGGGTATTTTTAGAGGCTGGGTGGACCTCAGGGTATTTTTAGAAGCTGGGTGGACCTCAGGGTATTTTTAGAGGCTGGGTGGACCTCAGGGTATTTTTAGAGGCTGGGTGGACCTCGGGGTATTTTTAGAAGCTGGGTGGACCTAGGGGTATTTTTAAAGTAGCTACATGCGCATAAAATGACTAACAACATACACATTTAAATCACTGACTACGTACACATATAAATAACTACCTACATACACATATAACAGACTATCTACCAAACAAAAATTTCATTACTATTCAGAATAATGAGTTCGGTGTCTGTAAGAGCAGTTTAAAATAACATTTTAAGTTTTACGATTCATGGAGGCATGTAGTCGACATCAAATAGATATTGGAAAAGTTTGTAGTTGTAGGAAGGAGTATAGTTTATATTTTTTATACAGGGTATTCCAAAGATGATCAGTAGAACAAATAAAGCTTTTGTTATAAAGGTCAAGTCTAGGTTTTGTAAGACTTATGTTGCTCAAGCGTTGGCTGCACTTTGGGCTAAATTTAAACAGGTTCCATAGATAAGGCAGGGCATGCTGTGAAAGAAACTCTGAAGAGGACATTGTTAAGAGAGGCCAAATTAACAGGCATAAAATCCCTTGATGAAGTTGAAAGACTCGCCGAAGACAGGAAAAATTGGCGAACTACTTTGCGAGCCCTATGTGACGTTTAACGGCACGGGAAGGATATAAGATATAAGATAGATAAGGCGGGGCATGCCGTGAAAGAATTTGATGTACTAACTTGGCTTTGTTGAAGAGGAACCTGTTCTTAAGAGGCAGTGTTTTGATACGTTTGTGCTGGTTAGTTGTTTGTGCTTGATCTTTGTCACTAATAAGCTTTACTGCTCGCTTTTGAAGTGAGTAAAGCCTCTTTGTATTTGACACTGAGCAACCATCCCAGACTGTTGAGCAATAGTCTAAAAGTGTTTGTATATGTGACATGTAGTATGTCATCCTTGTGTCTTGATCCATGAAGTTCTTAATTTTGGCTAACTGATATATTTTTTGTGCGATGAGTTTTGTCAGACCTTGCACATGAGATTTCCAGGTCAGATATTGGTCAATAATAAGACCTAGTGTTTTGTGCTCGCTAACATTTTCTATCTGTGATGTTTCATTACAGAGCCGAAGTGATTTTATGGCGTTGTATAGTTTCTGTGTTGTTGTTATGCGTACTGATTTGTTTTATCAGTATTTATAACCATGCCATTGTTGTTGCTCCATCTAATTAGGTTGTTTAACGCGACCTGAAGAGTTGATTCAAGGTTAATACAGTCATATTACTTAAATTCAACAAATATCATACCTCAAAACATAGACGATGGCACTGGGATCACATCAATGCCAGAGGAAGACCTTAACAACTTTATCAGTTTTGTTAAGGAGTACAATCCTGTCATTTCTTTCACCTCCCATATCTCTGCTACTTCCGCTAACTTTCTCGACATTGCCGTCACTATCGGCCCTTCCGGGCTTACTACTTCTATTCACTATAAACCTACAGACTCTCACAGCTACCTCCTATACTCTTCCTCCCATCCCAGATCGTGTAAGGACTCTATTCCTTTTTCCCAGCTTCTTAGGTTGCGACGTTTGTGCAAGGATGATTTGGATTTCCAGGATCAAGGCCACAAATTGCTAGATTTCTTCCGTCAACGCGGCTATCCAGACCACGTTCTCTCGTCATCTTGGAACCGCATTAGCCATATATCGCAGCAACAAGCCCTCACTCCTAAACCGCACTGTAGCTCGGACAGGGTGAAACTAGTACTCACGTTCCACCCCCATAGCTTGGCAGTTAAAAACATACTGTTTCGCCATCTCCACATCCTCCAGACCGAGCCTGAGACATGTGAACTTTTTGGGGAATCCCCATTGGTGGCCTACAGACGGGACAAGAACCTCAGGGACCTTTTAATTCGTAGTCATCTTAAGACAGATGACATTTTTTATGGTACCAGACGTTGTGGACGCCGTAGATGTAACATTTGTCCGTCTGATGTTCTCCCCTTTATCATACAACTTTCACTCTGTTCCAGACACTCTACAAATATGCTGCTCATATAACAAACATAATTAACAATAAAGTAGCTACATGCGCATAAAATGACTAACTACATACACATTTAAATCACTGACTACGTACACATATAAACAACTACCTACATACACATATAAATGGCTATCTACCAAACAAAAATTTCATTACTATTCAGAATAATGAGTTCGGTGTCTGTAAGAGCAGTTTAAAATAACATTTTAAGTTTTACGATTCATGGAGGCATGTAGTCGACATCAAATAGATATTGGAAAAGTTTGTAGTTGTAGGAAGGAGTATAGTTTATATTTGTTATACAGGGTATTCCAAAGATGATCAGTAGAACAAATAAAGCTTTTGTTATAAAGGTCAAGTCTAGGTTTTGTAAGACTTATGTTGCTCAAGCGTTGGCTGCACTTTGGGCTAAATTTAAACAGGTTCCATAGATAAGGCAGGGCATGCTGTGAAAGAAACTCTGAAGAGGACATTGTTAAGAGAGGCCAAATTAACAGGCATAAAATCCCTTGATGAAGTTGAAAGACTCGCCGAAGACAGGAAAAATTGGCGAACTACTTTGCGAGCCCTATGTGACGTTTAACGGCACGGGAAGGATATAAGATATAAGATAGATAAGGCGGGGCATGCCGTGAAAGAATTTGATGTACTAACTTGGCTTTGTTGAAGAGGAACCTGTTCTTAAGAGGCAGTGTTTTGATACGTTTGTGCTGGTTAGTTGTTTGTGCTTGATCTTTGTCACTAATAAGCTTTACTGCTCGCTTTTGAAGTGAGTAAAGCCTCTTTGTATTTGACACTGAGCAACCATCCCAGACTGTTGAGCAATAGTCTAAAAGTGTTTGTATATGTGACATGTAGTATGTCATCCTTGTGTCTTGATCCATGAAGTTCTTAATTTTGGCTAACTGATATATTTTTTGTGCGATGAGTTTTGTCAGACCTTGCACATGAGATTTCCAGGTCAGATATTGGTCAATAATAAGACCTAGTGTTTTGTGCTCGCTAACATTTTCTATCTGTGATGTTTCATTACAGAGCCGAAGTGATTTTATGGCGTTGTATAGTTTCTGTGTTGTTGTTATGCGTACTGATTTGTTTTATCAGTATTTATAACCATGCCATTGTTGTTGCTCCATCTAATTAGGTTGTTTAACGCGACCTGAAGAGTTGATTCAAGGTTAATACAGTCATATTACTTAAATTCAACAAATATCATACCTCAAAACATAGACGATGGCACTGGGATCACATCAATGCCAGAGGAAGACCTTAACAACTTTATCAGTTTTGTTAAGGAGTACAATCCTGTCATTTCTTTCACCTCCCATATCTCTGCTACTTCCGCTAACTTTCTCGACATTGCCGTCACTATCGGCCCTTCCGGGCTTACTACTTCTATTCACTATAAACCTACAGACTCTCACAGCTACCTCCTATACTCTTCCTCCCATCCCAGATCGTGTAAGGACTCTATTCCTTTTTCCCAGCTTCTTAGGTTGCGACGTTTGTGCAAGGATGATTTGGATTTCCAGGATCAAGGCCACAAATTGCTAGATTTCTTCCGTCAACGCGGCTATCCAGACCACGTTCTCTCGTCATCTTGGAACCGCATTAGCCATATATCGCAGCAACAAGCCCTCACTCCTAAACCGCACTGTAGCTCGGACAGGGTGAAACTAGTACTCACGTTCCACCCCCATAGCTTGGCAGTTAAAAACATACTGTTTCGCCATCTCCACATCCTCCAGACCGAGCCTGAGACATGTGAACTTTTTGGGGAATCCCCATTGGTGGCCTACAGACGGGACAAGAACCTCAGGGACCTTTTAATTCGTAGTCATCTTAAGACAGATGACATTTTTTATGGTACCAGACGTTGTGGACGCCGTAGATGTAACATTTGTCCGTTTGTTGTCGAGGCCAGCCAGATCTCTTTCCCTAAATCCACGTTATCAGTACAAGAGGGCCTCACCTGTACTTCACGAAATGCCATTTATGTTATCATGTGCAAACGTTGCAGTTTGAAGTACATAGGGGAAACTGGCTTACGGTTAGGAGATCGATTTCGCCAGCATCTCAATGATATTTCCAGGAGGGCCTGGACACCTGTGGCTAAACATTTTTGCCTTGGTAACCACAGGGGCAAACAGGACATTTCGGTTAGTGCGATCCGCTCTTGTTCCGCCGATGTACGATCTCGGAGGGTCCTAGAACAGCGCCTTATTTTCCAGACTGGATGTCTCCACCCAGCTGGAATTAACAATGTCTTCAGTTTCTGTAACTTCTTTATTTTTCCACTGGCCTTTTTTATACTCTACTTTCTTTCTCTATGCTACCCCTTCCTACTACCATCCTATTTCCTTCTCTGCCAACATATTGGTCTTGTCCTACCAAACAAAAATTTCATTACTATTCAGAATAATGAGTTCGGTGTCTGTAAGAGCAGTTTAAAATAACATTTTAAGTTTTACGATTCATGGAGGCATGTAGTCGACATCAAATAGATATTGGAAAAGTTTGTAGTTGTAGGAAGGAGTATAGTTTATATTTGTTATACAGGGTATTCCAAAGATGATCAGTAGAACAAATAAAGCTTTTGTTATAAAGGTCAAGTCTAGGTTTTGTAAGACTTATGTTGCTCAAGCGTTGGCTGCACTTTGGGCTAAATTTAAACAGGTTCCATAGATAAGGCAGGGCATGCTGTGAAAGAAACTCTGAAGAGGACATTGTTAAGAGAGGCCAAATTAACAGGCATAAAATCCCTTGATGAAGTTGAAAGACTCGCCGAAGACAGGAAAAATTGGCGAACTACTTTGCGAGCCCTATGTGACGTTTAACGGCACGGGAAGGATATAAGATATAAGATAGATAAGGCGGGGCATGCCGTGAAAGAATTTGATGTACTAACTTGGCTTTGTTGAAGAGGAACCTGTTCTTAAGAGGCAGTGTTTTGATACGTTTGTGCTGGTTAGTTGTTTGTGCTTGATCTTTGTCACTAATAAGCTTTACTGCTCGCTTTTGAAGTGAGTAAAGCCTCTTTGTATTTGACACTGAGCAACCATCCCAGACTGTTGAGCAATAGTCTAAAAGTGTTTGTATATGTGACATGTAGTATGTCATCCTTGTGTCTTGATCCATGAAGTTCTTAATTTTGGCTAACTGGTATATTTTTTGTGCGATGAGTTTTGTCAGACCTTGCACATGAGATTTCCAGGTCAGATGTTGGTCAATAATAAGACCTAGTGTTTTGTGCTCGCTAACATTTTCTATCTGTGATGTTTCATTACAGAGCCGAAGTGATTTTATGGCGTTGTATAGTTTCTGTGTTGTTGTTATGCGTACTGATTTGTTTTATCAGTATTTATAACCATGCCATTGTTGTTGCTCCATCTAATTAGGTTGTTTAACGCGACCTGAAGAGTTGATTCAAGGTTAATACAGTCATATTACTTAAATTCAACAAATATCATACCTCAAAACATAGACGATGGCACTGGGATCACATCAATGCCAGAGGAAGACCTTAACAACTTTATCAGTTTTGTTAAGGAGTACAATCCTGTCATTTCTTTCACCTCCCATATCTCTGCTACTTCGGCTAACTTTCTTGACATTGCCGTCACTATCGACCCTTCCGGGCTTACTACTTCTATTCACTATAAACCTACAGACTCTCACAGCTACCTCCTATACTCTTCCTCCCATCCCAGATCGTGTAAGGACTCTATTCCTTTTTCCCAGCTTCTTAAGTTGCGACGTTTGTGTAAGGAGGATTTGGATTTCCAGGATCAAGGCCACAAATTGCTAGATTTCTTCCGTCAACGCGGCTATCCAGACCACGTTCTCTCGTCATCTTGGAACCGCATTAGCCATATATCGCGGCAACAAGCCCTCACCCCTAAACCGCACTGTAGCTCGGACAGAGTGAAACTAGTACTCACGTACCACCCTCATGGCTTGGCAGTTAAAAACATACTGTTTCGCCATCTCCACCTCCTCCAGACCGAGCCTGAGACACGTGAACTTTTTGGGGAATCCCCATTGGTGGCCTACAGACGGGACAAGAACCTCAGGGACCTTTTAATTCGTAGTCATCTTAAGACAGATGACACTTTTTATGGTACCAGACGTTGTGGACGCCATAGATGCAACACTTGTCCGTTTGTTGTCGAGGCCAGCCAGATCTCTTTCCCTAAATCCACGTTATCAGTACAGGAGGGTTTCACCTGTACTTCACGAAATGTCATTTATGTTATCATGTGCAAACGTTGCGGTTTGAAGTACATAGGGGAAACTGGCTTACGGTTATGAGATCGATTTCGCCAGCATCTCAATGATATTTCCAGGAGGGCCTGGACACCTGTGGCTAAACATTTTTGCCTTGGTAACCACAGGGGCAAACAGGACATTTCGGTTAGTGCGATCCGCTCTTGTTCCGCCGATGTACGATCTCGGAGGGTCCTAGAACAGTGCCTTATTTTCCAGACTGGATGTCTCCACCCAGCTGGAATTAACAATGTCTTCAGTTTCTGTAACTTCTTTATTTTTCCACTGGCCTTTTGTATACTCTACTTTCTTTCTCTATGCTACCCCTTCCTACCACCATCCTATTTCCTTCTCTGCCAACATATTGGTCTTGTCCTATCCACCAGTATCACATTTTCTCCCGGTAGGTGTTTAAGTTCTTCATTCATTATCTCTCCGCGTCCCCTTTTCTCTCCCCTCTCCCCCTCCCCCCCCCCCCGACACCTCTAGCGGCTATCATGTTTCTATTGCCTTCCCCCCACTCCTTTCTCCCACTTGTTCTCCTCCTCTCTCTCCGCTTCTTCGTTATGATTGGCTCTATCGGGAATCTTTTGTCTGTAGGCAGCGTGGGTTTTTTTCCCTCATTTTTTTCCTCCTCCTTCTTCCAGACAAATTTCTGCTTCTCACCCGGAGAAAGACGCTTCAGATAAGTTCTATGTGTTTGTATTTCGTTTTGTATGTATCCTCGAATAAGGCTCACGCCGAAATATCGGATGTTGTATGTTTTTCATTTATACATTCTCATACTTTCTATTCGTTTTTTTTTCTCACCTTGCTCACTTCCTCTCTCACTTTGTAAAACTGCACCATACACCTCTGTCTACCTTATTTATTTAAACCAGTTTTACTGCAGTCGCCATCCCTTTTATCTGTTACATTCTCAAAACATAAAACACTGACATCATACCTCAGAACATAAAACACAATCATCATACCTCAGAACACAAAGCACAAAAATCATATCTCAGAACATACAACACCAACATCATGACTTAGAACAAAAAAAAAACCACAAACATCATACCTCAGAACATAAAACACAAACATCATATCTCAGAACATACAACACCAACATCATAACTTAGAAAAAAAAACCCACAAACATCATACCTCAGAACATAAAACACAAACATCATACCTCAGAGCATAAAAGACAAACATCATATCTCAGAGCATAAAAGACAAACATCATACATCAGAGCATAAAACACAAACATCATACCTCAGAGCATAAAAGACAAACATCATACCTCAGAGCATAAAAGACAAACATCATATCTCAGAGCATAAAGCAGAAACACCTTACGTCAGAACATAAAACACAAACATCATATCTCAGAGCATAAAGCAGAAACACCTTACGTCAGAACATAAAACACAAACATCATACCTGATAACATAACACACAAACATCATACATCAGACTACAATAGAGATCATAGATCAGGAAATACATCAAACATATTTAAAAAGAGTAAGACACCTACACGTGCAGTTCTGTTCATCGCTTCCATCCCAACAATCGTTGTCACCATCACACAGCCAAGAGTCAGGAATACATCGTCCAGACCTGGGACATTGGTGTTCATCCTCTGCGCATGTTCTTGGCATTCTGTTATCTGCGGCCAAAAATTTGAAATATAAAAACTATAACAGAAAAATAACACAACTGTAATGTTTATTTGCGGGATTATCAGAGTTTACGGAATAAAAGACAAAAAACAAAATTGCAGTGTTTATTGTTGTCTTGTCTGTGTTCACGGAATATACGATAACAACAAAATTGCAGTGTTTGTTATTGGATTATCTATGTTCACGGAATATAAGATAACAACAAAATTGTAGTGTTTATTACTGGATTATCTATGTTCACGGAATGCAAGAATAAAAACATAATTTAAATGTTTATTGCTAGATTATCTATGTTCTCGGAATGCAAGATTAAAAACATAATTAAAGTGTTTATTGCTGAATTATCTATGTTCACGGAATACAAGATTAAAAACATAATTAAAATGTTTATTGCTGGATTATCTATGTTCACGGAATAAAAGATAAAAACATAGTTGCTGTGTTTATTGCTGGATTATCTACGAGGGGTGATTGATAAGTTTGCGGCCTAGGGTGTAAATACTTTAAACGCACAGTTGATATTAGGTACATTTGTAAGTCAGTTGAATGTAAGATTAAAGTCCAACCTTCAATAAATTAGATGCAACCATTTTCTTTTTACAGGCTACTGAAGTGGTAAGGGGTGGCAGAAATTGAGAAAATTGATAACATTTCTCATTGAGCAATCATTCGCTACCTCTGCATCAAGGGCTTATCATCGAAGGAGGTCCATGAGGATATGGTAGAGACCATCTCTAGGAGAGAGTGCCCCTTCTTACAGCACAGTGAAGAAATGGGCAGCTCATTTCAAACATGGAAGTTAGAGTCTGGAAGATGATTCCCGCCCAGGAAAGCCAAGAATGGCAACCATCGATGAAACCACCGGCAGAATCCATGACATGATAATGGATGAATGACTACTAACTGAGCGGTACATTGCTACTGAGTTGGGCATCTCCCAGGAACGTGTTCATGCCATTATTCACAATGATCTTCAAATAACAAAGGTCTCTGCTCGATGGGTCCAGAAACGTCTTGGAACTGATCACAAACGACAGCGTCTCAACATGTCAAGAGACAATTTTGGCCATTTTTCTGCAGATCCTGAAAAGTTTCTTCAGCAATTTGTAACTATGGAGGAGACTTGGGTTCATCATTTTCAACCAAAAATCAAATAACAGTCAAAGCAGTGGAAATATCATGGATCCCCACCTCCAAAGAAAGCAAGGGTGGTTCTGTCTGCAGGCAAAGTAATGGCTTCCATCTTTTGGGATTCAGAAAGTGTGCTATTGGTAAACTATCTTCAAAAGGGCAGAACGGTCACCGGGGCCTATTAGCTAATTTTGTGAAGTAACTGCGGGTCAAACTGAAGGAAAAGCGTTGAGGGAAATTGACGAGATGAGTCATCTTTCATCAAGACAATGCTCCAGTTCACAAGTCAGCGGTGGCAATGGCTGCCATTCATGAATGCATCTTCCAGCTTCTTGAACATCCTCCTTATTCCTCAGATTTGGCCCCTTCAGACTATTACCTGTTTACCAGACTCAAAAAAATGAGCTCAGTGGTCGCAAGTTTGCTTCAGACAATGACGTCATTCTTGCTGTAGACTATATTCTACTAGCACAAGATGCTGACTTTTACAAAGAAGGGATTCCTTGCTGTAGGATCGCTGGACTAAGTGTATAAACTTGCAAGGGGACTATGTTGAGAAATAACCCAAAATTGTCCACAAATAATCCGTTGTACCTTAGTCCGAGAGCTTATCAATCACACTTCGTATGTTCACGGAATACAAGATAAAAACTTAACTGCACTGTTTATTGCTAGATTATCTATGTTCTCGGAATACAAGATTAAAAACATAATTAAAGTGTTTATTGCTGAATTATCTATGTTCACGGAATACAAGATTAAAAACATAATTAAAATGTTTATTGCTGGATTATCTATGTTCACGGAATAAAAGATAAAAACATAGTTGCTGTGTTTATTGCTGGATTATCTACGAGGGGTGATTGATAAGTTTGCGGCCTAGGGTGTAAATACTTTAAACGCACAGTTGATATTAGGTACATTTGTAAGTCAGTTGAATGTAAGATTAAAGTCCAACCTTCAATAAATTAGATGCAACCATTTTCTTTTTACAGGCTACTGAAGTGGTAAGGGGTGGCAGAAATTGAGAAAATTGATAACATTTCTCATTGAGCAATCATTCGCTACCTCTGCATCAAGGGCTTATCATCGAAGGAGGTCCATGAGGATATGGTAGAGACCATCTCTAGGAGAGAGTGCCCCTTCTTACAGCACAGTGAAGAAATGGACAGCTCATTTCAAACATGGAAGTTAGAGTCTGGAAGATGATTCCCGCCCAGGAAAGCCAAGAATGGCAACCATCGATGAAACCACCGGCAGAATCCATGACATGATAATGGATGAATGACTACTAACTGAGCGGTACATTGCTACTGAGTTGGGCATCTCCTAGGAACGTGTTCATGCCATTATTCACAATGATCTTCAAATAACAAAGGTCTCTGCTCGATGGGTCCAGAAACGTCTTGGAACTGATCACAAACGACAGCGTCTCAACATGTCAAGAGACAATTTTGGCCATTTTTCTGCAGATCCTGAAAAGTTTCTTCAGCAATTTGTAACTATGGAGGAGACTTGGGTTCATCATTTTCAACCAAAAATCAAATAACAGTCAAAGCAGTGGAAATATCATGGATCCC
The DNA here is from genome assembly GCA_009760885.1 of Achatina immaculata. Taxonomy (NCBI): domain Eukaryota; kingdom Metazoa; phylum Mollusca; class Gastropoda; order Stylommatophora; family Achatinidae; genus Lissachatina; species Lissachatina immaculata. Next base: position 2,813,969 of record CM019700.1, read on the forward strand.
CACCTCCAAAGAAAGCAAGGGTGGTTCTGTCTGCAGGCAAAGTAATGGCTTCCATCTTTTGGGATTCAGAAAGTGTGCTATTGGTAAACTATCTTCAAAAGGGCAGAACGGTCACCGGGGCCTATTAGCTAATTTTGTGAAGTAACTGCGGGTCAAACTGAAGGAAAAGCGTTGAGGGAAATTGACGAGATGAGTTATCTTTCATCAAGACAATGCTCCAGTTCACAAGTCAGCGGTGGCAATGGCTGCCATTCAAGAATGCATCTTCCAGCTTCTTGAACATCCTCCTTATTCCCCAGATTTGGCCCCTTCAGACTATTACCTGTTTACCAGACTCAAAAAAATGAGCTCAGTGGTCGCAAATTTGCTTCAGATACTGACGTCATTCTTGCTGTAGACCATATTCTACTAGCACAAGATGCTGACTTTTACAAAGAAGGGATTCCTTGCTGTAGGATCGCTGGACTAAGTGTATAAACTTGCAAGGGGACTATGTTGAGAAATAACCCAAAATTGTCCACAAATAATCCGTTGTACCTTAGTCCGAGAGCTTATCAATCACACTTCGTATGTTCACGGAATACAAGATAAAAACTTAACTGCACTGTTTATTGCTGGGTTATCTATGTTCACTAGAAGGGACAGATATTGAAGAAGTCAATCAATTTGCATACCTTGGCAGCTACATAGACCAGGATGGTGACACTAGAAAGGAAGTTAGGATCAGAATTTCAAAAGCAGCATCAATCTTCAAGAATCTTGAGAACATATGGAATTCAAAAGTTATAAGCACAAAAACCAAGTTAAGACTATTCAATTCAAATGTAATATCCACACTCATTTATGCATGCGAAAGCTGGAAAACAACTAAAGAAATAGAAAAGAAATTAGACTCTTTTGAAAACAAATGCCTAAGGAAAATACTCGGCATCAAGTGGAATGAATTCAAGAACAATGCAGAGATAAGACAGATGACTGAACAACAACCAGTCTCACGGGTGATCAGGAAAAGGAGATGGACATATGTTGGCCACTTGATGAGAAGAAATGATCAGAGAATCCCAAAACAAGCTATCAAGTGGAACACAACAGGCCGAAGAAAAAGGGGCAGACCGCGTGAAACTCTGAAGAGAACATTATTAAGAGAGGCCAAGTTAACAGGCATAAAATCCTTTGATGAGGTTGAAAGACTCGCCGAAGACAGGAAAAATTGGCGAACTACTTTGCGAGCCCTATGTGACGTCTAACGGCACGGGAAGGATATAAGATATAAGATATAAGATCTATGTTCACGGAATACAAGATGAATGTATTATGTGGATACTTCCTACAGATAAAACAATCATGACAAAATTATAAGACAAAACGTTCTACGGTTTAGAAAGTTGTACGAACTTAAATTAGAAATGCTGGGCAGATTCTTCAAGTCCATGGAAAAGTATGCTGATCACAATCTGAAGGTGATACAGTTTGACTGACCGTTCGAAGAAGAAAGGTCCAAGTGAAATAACTGCCCACAGAACCAAAGAGACGGCATCAAGAAAGTAAGATCAAGGACACATGTAAATGACGGACTGTATAGTTTAAAAGCTGCATTACACAAGGCCTGGACATACTCGAAGTAAGCTATCACTACTAGCATTACACAAGGCCTGGACATACTCGAAATAAGCTATTACTACTAACACTACACAAGGTCTGAACATTCCAGAAGTAAGTTATTACTACTAACACTACACAAGGTCTGAACATTCCAGAAGTAAGTTATTACTACTAACATTACACAAGGTCTGAACATTCCAGAAGTAAGCTATTACTACTAACACTACACAAGGTCTGAACATTCCAGAAGTAAGCTATTACTACTAACACTACACAAGGTCTGAACATTCCAGAAGTAAGTTATTACTACTAACACTACACAAGGTCTGAACATTCCAGAAGTAAGTTATTACTACTAACATTACACAAGGTCTGAACATTCCAGAAGTAAGCTATTACTACTAACATTACACAAGGTCTGAACATTCCAGAAGTAAGCTATTACTACTAACATTACACAAGGTCTGAACATTCCAGAAGTAAGTTATTACTACTAACACTACACAAGGTCTGAACATTCCAGAAGTAAGTTATTACTACTAACATTACACAAGGTCTGAACATTCCAGAAGTAAGTTATTACTACTAACATTACACAAGGTCTGAACATTCCAGAAGTAAGTTATTACTACTACATCTGCTGGTATTACTGAAATTATTACTATTATTACTCATATTACTATTACAACTACTATTACCGATACTGCTACTAATACGGACTCCCTTACTTGCATCATTACTGCTTCTAGCCATGCTACCTTTGTTTTACTACTATTTCCGATATTACTACTACTACTACTACTACTACTACTACTACTACTACTAATACTAATACTACTACTACTACTACTACTACTACTACTACTACTACTACTACTACTACTACTACTACTACTACTACTACTAATACTAATACTACTACTACTACTAATACTACTACTAATATTAATAATAATAATAATACTAATAATAATAATAATACTAATAATAATACTAATAGTAATAATAATACTTCTAATATGTTATTACTCATTCATTCATTCATTCATTCCTTTGCATGTCCCTTGCGGAACTTTGCCTCCCAAGCAGCACTCCTGTAGGCCTCTCGGTTGTGAGCAAGATGGCCTGCTGCTGCTGCATCCATTTCCAGATCGTCAACGATGTCTTGCAGCCATCTTCGTTTCGGTCTTCCTCTTTTTCTTTTTCCCATTATGTATCCTTCCAATACGGTCTTCTCTAAATTATCATGACGTTTAATGTGTCCAAAATATTTAAGTTTTCTCTCTTTAATCCTCTTTACTAGCCAGCCTTCTTCAATATTAAGCTCTTGTAGTATAGATATATTTGTTCTTTTTTGTGTCCACGATATTTGGAGAACTCTTCTGTAGCATTTACATTCAAAGGCATTTATGTGTTTCTCAGCTGTTTTGTTAAGTGTCCAGGTCTCACAGGCATATGTTGCGATGGGAAAGATGCATGCCCTTAAAAATCTTATTTTTGTGGTTCTGTCTGCTCCTCTCCACAGATTCTTTATTTGTTTTACTTTCTGAAGAGCGATAGATGTCCTCCTTTTAATTTCCCTCATTGTATCTCCATTATTAGTTAGTAGTGATCCAAGATATTCAAAACTCTCCACTTCTTCCAGTTTTTCCTCATTGATACATATTTCAGTTGCCTTGTTTGTTTTGTCAGTTGTCATCACTTTTGTTTTCTTTGCATTAAGATAGAGGTTCTGCTCTTCGCTGTTCTTGCGGACTGACATAATTAGTTTTTCCATTCCTTCTTGTGTTGTGGACAGCAATACTGTGTCATCAGCATATCTAATCTCTGGTATTTCATAACCTCCAACTGTTATGGCATCGTAATATTCTTTGTCTACATCTTCTCTAATATTAATAATAATAATATACTAATAATAATAATAATACTAATAATAATACTAATAGTAATAATAATGCTTCTAATATGTTATTACTCATTCATTCATTCATTCCTTTGCATGTCCCTTGCGGAACTTTGCCTCCCAAACAGCACTCCTGTAGGCCTCTCGGTTGTGAGCAAGATGTCCTGCTGCTGCTGCATCCATTTCCAGATCGTCAACGATGTCTTGCAGCCATCTTCGTTTCGGTCTTCCTCTTTTTCTTTTTCCCATTATGTATCCTTCCAATACGGTCTTCTCTAAATTATCATGACGTTTAATGTGTCCAAAATATTTAAGTTTTCTCTCTTTAATCCTCTTTACTAGCCAGCCTTCTTCAATATTAAGCTCTTGTAGTATAGATATATTTGTTCTTTTTTGTGTCCACGATATTTGGAGAACTCTTCTGTAGCATTTACATTCAAAGGCATTTATGTGTTTCTCAGCTGTTTTGTTAAGTGTCCAGGTCTCACAGGCATATGTTGCGATGGGAAAGATGCATGC
>CM019700.1:2822992-2937961 GCA_009760885.1 Achatina immaculata
GTCTGGAATAGAGTGAAAGATGTATGATAAAGGGCAGAATGTCAGACGGGCCTGCGTGCCCAATTCTTAACCCTTTTGAAATAAAGATCGATCAATCAATCAATCAATCTCTCCTCTCTCTCTCTCTCTCTCTCTCTCTCTCTCTCGCTGGATCTTCTGTTCATTGTTAAGGGCAGAATGTAAGACGGGCCTGCGTGCCCAATTCTTTACCCTTGAAAATAAAGATTATTCATTCATTCATTTATTCATTCATTCATCTCCCTGTTGCTTCCGCTTTGATTCTACTTGGTGCTCGTGGTGGTGGAGCCTACGTAACTGTTTACAAGCCTCTCTTCTCGGTTCCTTTCAGACCTTTCTTCTGTCTTACAATATGTTTACTATGTCTCATGTTTATGCTTGGATAAGAGTGACATGTGAATTTTATACTTTAATTTTATTTTATGTCTCCCAGCTTCTCAGTGTTAGTTCTGTTGGTTATATGAGCAGAATATTTGTAGAATGTCTGGAACAGAGTGAAAGTTGTATGATAAAGGACAGAATGTCAGACGGGCCCGCGTGCCCAATTCTTAACCCTTTAGAAATAAAGATTAATCAAGCAATCAATCAATCAATCAATCAATCAGGGACTAAAATAACCCAGTCTCAGTCCTACACGACGCTGTACCTCAATACCACACAACGCCAGCTACAAAGAACTTGCTCGCAATTCGTTTGAGATAGAAGAAAAGAAGAAGAAGAAAAGAAGAAGAAGAAGAAGGAGGAGAAGGAGGAGGAGGAGGAGGAGGAAGAGGTCTTTTCACGCAGAAGAGATCGTCAAATCTTTGTGGCTTTATCTTTATAAAAAGCTTTATAGCTTTATATAAAAATATCAGCTTTCTAGTCTAATTGTCGGCTGATGACTTTATTTCTTGACCTCAATCGCCTCATATTGTAAATACAGCGTTTCTCGTGTTCCTGTAAGCCGTCACCTTACTTCTGTCACTGTGTCAGGATTGATGATTTACACACACTTATATCTGGCTCTTCCTAACACAGATAATTCACTCTGTCGAATTTTGTTTTCATTTGTCATCTGGTAGATAAATATGTGCTCATTCATCTGTCAGATAAATATGTGCTCTTTCTATACCTGTATACTGGGTGTGGCACCAATGAGTCAGAGTCAAAGTAGGTCACATGTGCTGCTTTATGAAGTTTTAAGTGGAGTAAGATATATCTTTTAAATTGACTGTTACGAAGGGTGATTGGTAAGTTCTCGGCATAAGGTAGAAATACTTGAAACGCACATTTGATATTAGCTCATTTGTAGATCAGGTTAATGTAAGATTAAACACCAAGTTTCAAGAAATTAACTGCAACCAATTTTTTTATAGGCTACTTAAGTGGTAAGGGGTGGCAGAAATTGAGAAAATGGATAAAATTTCTCATCGAGCAGTCATTCGCTACCTCGCATCAAGGGCTTATCATCGAAGGAGATCCATGAGGATATGGTAGAGACTCTAGGGAAGAGTGCCCATTCTTACAGCACAGTGAAGAAATGGGCAGCTCAATTCAAACATGGAAGGGAGAGTCTGGAAGATGATCCACGTCCAGGAAGACCAAGAACGGTAACCACCGATGAAACAACCGGCAGAATCCATGATGTGATAATGGAGGATCGACGACTAACTGAGCGGTACATTGCTACTGAGTTGGGCATTTCTCAGGAACGTGTTCGTGTCATTATTCACAATGATCTTCAAATGACAAAGGTCTCTGCTCGATGGGTCCCAAAACGTCTTGGAGCTGATCACAAACGGCAGCGTCTCAACATGTCAAGAGACAATCTTGGCCATTTTTCTGCAGATCCTGAAAATTTTTTCAGCAATTTGTGTCTATGGATTCATCATTTTCAACCAGAAACCGAAGAACAGTAAAAGCAGTGGAAACATCATGGATCCCAACCTCCAAAGAAAGCAAGGATGGTTCTGCCTGCAGGCAAAGTAATGACTTCCACCTTTTGGGATTCAGAAAGTGTGCTATTGGTAGACTATCTTCAAAAGGGCAGAACGGTCACCGGGGTCTTTTACGCTAATCTTGTGAAGCAACTGCAGGAAACATTGAAGGAAAGAGGTCGAGGGAAATTGGTGAGAGGAGTCATCTTTCAACAAGATAATGCTGCAGTCCACAAGTCGGCGGTGGAAATGGCTGCCATTCATGAATGCGGCTTCCAGCTTCTTGAACATCCTCCTTATTCCCCAGATTTGCCCCCTTCGGACTATTACCTGTTTACCAAACTCAAAAAGGAGCTCAATGGTCGCAAATTTGCTTCTGATGATGACGACATTCATGCTGTAGACCAATTTCTACTGGCACAAGATGGTGATTTTTACAAAGAAGGAATCTGTATGCTCCAGGATCGCTGGACTAAGTGCATAAACGTGCAAGTGGACTATATTGAGAAATAACCAAAAAGGTTGTCCATAAATAATCCATTGTACCTTATGCCGAGAACTTATCAATCACCCCTCTTTATGAAAGTATTAGCAAGTGTTTCTTTGATATACGCAGAGAAACGACCACACTCCTGCTTAGATAACAACAGCACAGAATGAAAACCTCTGACTCTCTTCTCAACTACAGAAAACACAGTGTCGTAACTTGAAAAGATGTGGAGTACAAATAACAAGTTTTACTGATAGGCACTGGTGGTAGATGAAGAATGAGGTGAAGAATGTCGACAAGAAAAAATTACACATAGGCTCCACTCCCGGCACGACAGCAGTTTTAATCATGAGAGGGAGTGATCTACATTCTCACTCAATCAGAATAGCAATCAAACATAATGATGAACACAGAGTTGCAACTTACGGATATCACGAATATACATAACTGTGTCTCACACAAATCACACACATAATTTGAGAACCACTGGTCTCAAAACAATCTCAAAAAATAGAATTAATCCTACATTGTTTAGTTCTATACCTTCTGCTGAACACAACTATAAGGCAAACTCAGCACAGCATAAATAATTACAGTAACAGCTAGATCAACCATCCTATCCAACTCATCCTAAACTGAACTGATCTCTAACACATCTGATACTCATAGTAACTCTCTCAAAATCTCTGAAAAAACAAACTCGTTATTAAATATGAGCTACAATTTTACCTTGAACTTTATCGAAATTTATTTCTCACGAGACGTCTGACCTTCGTGAAATTATCTGTCTACTAACCTTGGGTAATAAAGTGTCAAAGCACCTCCAAATTTAACTTTCTGTTACAAAATATAACTAGTCTAGACAAACAATCCTGGACCCTAAAATTATTTTAGTTACTCTGTTCGCCTGGGTATGTCGACACCGACATTCCACTTTTTGACACTTCACGACTTTTCTTAACTATCTCGTGAATTTTGCCAGCTGTCAAGGTTATGTGAGCTAAAAAACTTCCCATGTACCTCTTCGGCTAAAAAATCAATACTACATACAAGTGCATAATCAAATAGTTCAACTTTTAAAGTTAATTACTGCCCTTAAAATATATTATCATATTTCATCTGCCAGATAAACATGAGCTCTTTCACTTGTCAGATAAACATGAGCTCTTTCACCTGCCAGATAAACATGTGCTCTTTCACCTGTCAGATAAACATGTGCTGTTTCATCTATCGGATAAACATGAGCTCTTTCATCTGTCAGATAAACATGTGCTCTTTCACCTGCCAGATAAACATGTGCTGTTTTATCTAGAAAACTGGTAGGAAGAAACTGATTTGCCCATGTTGACTTTTCCCTTCTCGATTCTGTTAATCAGCTCCCGAGGAAGGTCAGCAACCGAAAGTTAGAAAATCTAGCAAAGCTGCAGGGAACCAGGGGCGACCTGACCCGTCAACTGCCTCACAGTCCCTCCCTGGGATTTATTTATGTCTTGGTTTATTCCCACACCCTTTATCTCTTCTGTGCCGCCCACAAGACAGGAGCTGGTGCTAGCATTACCAGTCTTGGGGTGGCAGACGAACCTGACCAGACACGAGGGAAGATCAAGATCTCTGTGGACATAACGCCCTGCCTGTGTTGTGCACGAACGATTAATCAAAGTTAAAGTGAGTTTTATGTATAAAATTCGACTAATTTCCCTATAAACTTCACCGTTTTTTATATCCAAGACTCAAGAACGTATCACAGAGAAGTTTGTGTCAAGTGTACTCACACAGAAGGTGCTTCGTTGTTGAAGTAAAGTTGTGGCCAAGTTACACGAATTTATATTCTCTCATGACATCCTGTCTTTTTGTTGTGCACGTCAGAGCTTCATCATATCAGTAAGTATCAGTTTCAGGAAATTGTCTGGGGAAATCTGTGAACTAATTACTTTGTGGGGACATTTCATCTTTCTTGTATGACATAAGTAAGAGACCAAACCGAATTACTGTGTGTGGGCGTGTATGGAAGTGTGTGGGTGTGTGGGCGTGTAATGCAAGTGTGTGGGTTAAGGGGGCGTGTGCTTGCATGTTTATGTCTCAGATGAACTCGACCACAAGTCGGGGGAGGCAACAGTGGACATTCCAGGGTCTGCCTCAGTTCTCTTCCCTTGCCCACACACACACACACATACACACATACACACCCATACACACACGCACACACACATAGACACACACACTCACTTTACCATACACAACACCAATCTCCCTCACTTGCAGAGGCTTACCAATACATACATTCTCTCCCGACTCCTCCTCAATATCCCAATCTCTTCTCTCTCCCGCTTTCTCCTCACTCTCCCACTCTCTCTTCTCTCTCCCGCTTCCTCCTCTCTCTCCAACTCTCTCTTCTCTCTCCCGATTCCTCCTCACTCTCCCACTTTCTTCTCTCTCCCGCTTCCTCCTCTCTCTCCCACTCTCTCCTCTCTCTCCCGCTTACTCCTCTCTCTGCCACTCTCTCCTCTTTCTCCCACTTCCTCTTCTCTCTCCCACTCTCTCTTCTCTCTCCCGCTTACTTCTCTCTCTCCCACTCTCTATTCTCTCTCGAACTTCCTTCTCTCTCTCACACTCTCTATTCTCTCTCGAACTTCCTTCTCTCTCTCACACTCTCTCTTCTCTCTCCCACTTCCTCCTCTCTCTCCAACTCTCTCTTCTCTCTCCCACTTCCTCCTCTCTCTCCTACTCTCTCTTCTCTCTCCCACTTCCTCCTCTCTCTCCTACTCTCACTTCTCTCTCCCACTTCCTCCTCTCTTTCCCACTTTCTCTTCTCTCTATCACACTCTCTATTCTCTCTCCCACTCTCTCTTCTCTCTCTCCCACTCTCTCTTCTCTCTCCCACTTCCTCCTCTCTGTCCCACTTTCACTCTCCCACTTCATCTTCTCTCTTTCACTCTCTTCTCTCTCCTGCTTCTTACTCTCTCCCCCACTCTCTCTTCCTTCTCCCACTTCCTCCTCTCTCTTCCACTCTCTCTTCTCTCTCCCACTTCCTCCTCTATCTTCCACTCTCTCTTCTCTCTCCCGCTTCTTCCTCTCTCTCCCACTCTCTCTTCCCTCTCCCACTTCCTCCTCTCTCTTCCACTCTCTCTTCCCCCTCGCACTTCCTCCTCTCTCTCCCACTCTCTCTTCCCTCTCCCACTTCCTATTCTCTCTTCCACTCTCTCTTCACTCTCGCACTTCCTCCTCTCTCTCCCACCCTCTCTTCTCTCTCCCGCTTCTTCCTCTCTCTCTCTCTCTTCCCTCTTCCACTTCCTCCTTTCTCTCCCACTCTCTCACTTTCCTCTCCTGCTTCTTCCTCTCTTCCTTCTCCCGCCTCCTCCTCTCTCTCCCACTCTCTTCTCTCTCCCACTTCCCCCTCTCTCTCCACTCTCTCTTCCCTCTCTCACTTCCTCCTCTCTCTCCCGCTTCTTCCTCTCTCTCCCACTCTCGCTTCCCTCTCCTGCTTCTTCCTCTCTCTCCCACTCTCTCTTCCTTCTTCCGCTTCCTCCTCTCTCTTCCACTATCTCTTCTTTCTCGGGCTTCCTCCTCTCTCTCCCTCTCTCTCTTCCCTCTCCCGCTACCTCTCTCCCACTCTCTTTTCTTTCTCTCGCTTCCTCCTCCCTCTCCCACTCTCTCTTCTCTCTCTTGCTTCCTTCTCTCTCCCACTCTCTCTTCTTTCTCCCACCATAGACAGTCGGGACACGAACCTCAAGCTAATCAGCTGACTGACCAAAACGAGGCTAACCTGTATCACATGGTAGTAATAATCGCCCAGGTCAGTAGCTAGCACCCCCCCCCCATGTGTTGTGTGTGAGAGAGAGAGAGGGAGGGAGAGGGAGAGAGAGGGAAAGAGAGAGGGAGAGGGAGAGAGGGGGAGAGAGAGAGGGAGAGAGAGAGGGAGAGAGAGAGGGGTGGCTAGCTGTCATGTTATGTTTCCTCAGCTTGTCTCTCATCCCATCTATCCACCTTCTCCTTGGTCGTCCTCGCATCCTGTGTCCAGATGATTTAGAGTTGTATGCCCCTGCCCCTGATTGTTCTGGGTTCATGCTTATCAAATGCTCGAACCACTTCATTCTCTGATTTTTTTATGTAGTCCTTGACAAGTGCTGTTCCCACCATTTGCCGGATTATTTCATTTCACACTTGATCCCCTCTTGTTTTGCTTATCATTTTTCTTAAGCATATCATCTCATATGTTGTTATCTTTCTGTAATGGCTTTTGCTGAGTATCTATGTCTGGCGTAAGTTACAGGAAATATGGACGAATATTGTTTGGAATAGTTTGTGTGTGTGTGCCCAACCCAAATATTTCGATGTTTTGTGATTGGTGCTTTTGGAAATAAGAAAGAGAGTTCTAAGATGCTATATAGAACCTATACTTCTTAGATGCTATATAGAACCTATACTTCTAAGATGCTATATAGAACCTATACTACTTTATGCAAGTGAAACATGGATAAACAGTTAGAACAAAGAATAAAGGCTACTGAAATGTGGTTCCTAAGAAGGATACTTTGCTTACCATGGACAGCCAGAAATACAAATGAAGAAGTATTACAGCAGGCTAAAGAATGTCCCAAACTGGTGGCATGCATAAGAACAAGAAATTCAAAGTTTCTCAGACACATCAGGAGACATGAACGTCTCGAAAAACTGGGTATGGTTGTATGTAAAGGGAACTAATGAAGATGTCGAGTGACTACGTGCGACTGATGGGAAGTATGATGTCACAGGTCAGGGAGAGAGAAAAGAAAAAGTTAGGGTGGCCATGAGAATTTTGTGCCGGTTGGACAAGCTGAGGCCAAACCTGTGATATAAAGTATTTATCAGCGAATTCTAGAGAAGGTTAGTGATAACAAGTGCTGAAGATTGTTAAGCAAAATACAACTGACCAACTCGAGACACAGATCAGCGGGAAGACGTCTGCAATAAGTTTTAGTTGGAACAAAGATGGCGACAGGCAGTCCAAGATAGGACGAGTCGCACTGACTAGTCAGTTGTGTGTTTGTTTGTTTGTTTGTTTTTGTCGTGAGTATTAGTTTAAATGTTTGTTTGTTTGCTTGTTTGTTTGTTTGTTTGTTTGTTTGTTTGTTTGTTTGTTTTAGTCGTGAGTATTTAGTTTAACACGGAAGACCTGCATCTTACATATTTTGATTTACTGACAGTTGAAGGGAATCAAGATTATTTGCAGTGTGAGTTGTTTGGGCTGATCAGTAGAACCTGTGAAGATTGAGGGAGCTAAGACAGTGAATATTTTGTGTTCGATACTGGAGTGAATTAAACGGATTGAGATTTGATTAATGAGTCAGATTTGTTTGTATCAAACTACTTGTGTATAGCCTGCTGTGGGCCTCTTTACATGGAAAGGTAAATGGCAAAAGACAAAGAGGGTGAAGAAAGACAGATATACCTAGATGGCCTGACTGTGTGGTTTGGTGTGAAAACAAGTGAATTAATTCGAGTCATGAAAGATCTAGCGAGATGGAGAGATATAACAGTTTATTAAATGTTAGGATGTAAGATAGATAACTTATCTGAGAATTGGAACAGTTGTATAAAATGAGTTATCTTCTAAAGTAATCAGCTGTTCGTGAGTAGAGTCCATCTGCTTTGTCTCGGGTTGCACGAGGGTCACGGTTAAGGTATGACAGGGAAAAGATCAGGTGAGAGAGAAATCATATGACTGAGGGACAGTTGTATTCTGTGTATCGTCTGAGACAGACGTAGATTAGGCTGTTAGAAATGTTGTTTAGTGAAATAGATGTAGAATAGAGTGTATTAGGTTGTTCTGATGGCGACAGTAGTCTGCTTGGAACATATATCGTGGAAATGTCCAGTCTTGTATCGTTCTTGTCATATCGCTCATCGACTCATCATCACCCCTGCATCATTAAAGTCATTTCATCTGTAAAGTTGCTGCTTCTGTATTAATATTTCCACTGAGAGAAAATGAACCTGGGAGCAAGTAAGTCTGTGAAGTGAGTAACAAAACAGACGCAAAACAACGTAGAATAGTCGTAGATTAAATGAGATAAAATATTAACAGTAATTGATAAAGTTAACACTTGACATGGTAAACAGAAAGAATATTATTCCAATGGACAATAGTGGAAATTTACAGAGAGATGAGCAACAAGTTTACATTCTACAGTTTACATTTTACACATAGAAGAACAGAAGATTGAATCTCACCGGAGTATTCTGCTTCGGAGAGATGACCGCCTACGCCTGTCAGAACGGCTCTGATCTCATCTGCTGTGAGAGCTGGTGCAAGTTGACAGGTAACATTGTTTGCTTTATAAATTCTACATTCGATTTCTCTCTCTCTCTCTCTCTCTCTCTCTCTCTCTCTCTCTCTCTCTCTCTACCTATCTATCTATCTATTTTTCCATCCTGTGTAATTGTGCTGCTTTGATATTTGACTTTAGTAACCCGCTTGAGTTTGGTGTTACTTACAAAAATGTTACATTCTTCTCAACAAAAGAAAGTAACAAAACTGAACTGGTTTACAAACTTGAATAAAAGAAAGATGCACGACCAGTTTAGTCGACCACAACCAGTTTAGTCGACCACAGCCAGTTCGGTCGACCACAACCAGGACATCCCGTATACGGTTTTCCCAGACTTCTCTTCATTTCCTTGTCATAGGTCTACGCCTCCTTGTTGATGTAAGTACAAGATGTCATGATGTCATGATGTTAGACCCTCTGATGTAAGTACAAGATGTCATGATGTCATGATGTTAGATCCTCTTATGTAAGTACAAGATGTCATGATGTTAGACCCTATTATGTAAGTACAAGATGTCATGATGTTATATCCTCTGATGTAAGTACAAGATGTCATGATGTCATGATGTTAGATCCTCTGTTTCAGCTCCGTTTACATCTTCGAGTCAGGGATTCCCAAAATCTGTAAAGTTGGGGCGTGCGAAATTTACAAGCAGTGTTAGAAAACGTTGTATTATGTTTCTTTATATTTGTTTTTCTTTTAAGTCTGTCTCTTTTTTAAAATTTCGTCTTTAATCTTTTTAGTTTGGGTTGTCTATTTTCTCCATTTTTTAGTGTCTATAATTTTTCTTCAATTTACTCATTTTTTAAATTTGTTGGGGGGGGGGGGTGGAACTAAAAGAAATGTTGTTATCACAGAATGTGAAAATTATTATAACAGTAGAACTTTCTGAGACAGGTTCAGCGAACTACTGAAAACTTGAAGGTCAGGGCCAAGTCATGACCTTAGCGAGAGAAGAAATCCAAATTTCTTCCGGGATATCCAGTCTTTGAAACATTTCAGATACCTGGGTAGCAAAGTACCAGTCCATGGGGCAACTGACGCTGAGGTTGAACAACTGACGCTGAGATCGAGCAACTAACGCTGAGGTTGAGCAACTAACTCTGAGGTTGAGCAACTGACGCTGAGGTTGAGCAACTAACGCTGAGGTTGAGCAGCTGACGCTGAGGTTGAGCAACTGATGCTGAGGTTGAGCAAGTGACGCTGAGGTTGAGCAACTGACGCTGAGATCGAGCAACTGACGCTGAGATTGAGAACAGATGCAGCAAAGCAAAACAAGTCACTGGACAAATGGCTCCTTTACTGAAAAACAAACACATCATAACTGAAACAAAAAAGGCCACTGTACAACACAATTTTCCTCCCAGCTCTGTGCTGTCAATGTCAAACATGGACACTAACAGCCAAGAACAAAAGAAAAATCATCAACTGTGTAAGATAGAAACTCGTCTAAGTTGTGTACGATAGAAAGTTGTCTAATTTACATATTTATGAGTGCTTTCGTGAGCTTTATAACTTTCATGGAAGTGAGTTGAACGTTAGGTTCTACAATAGAGCTAACCATTCCATTTCAAGTGCATAGTTACAGGTAGAGCTAAATATTTTCTTACAGAAACTTTTAGAGATTTCTAAACTGCTTGAGAACTCACTTCACTTCAATACAGGATGCATTTTTAGTCACGTCCACACCAGGCCTGAAACTGGGGCAACCTTGCTAGCGTGTCAAGATGACCGTACAGTCTCTGTCATCAATGTTTGGTTCTTGAATCTTCCAATCCCTGGTTCGGGTCGTTCATATTCTGGATGTTTGCCAGTGGAACAAAGAAGCTAGCACAATCCGGGTTATTCTAGATCGCTATGTTCCTCGTAGAAGCGGATCCACCTCTCTTCTTAGTGATACAATGTGAAATAGACTGATGCCCTGACTGACTGATTTGACTGACTGACTGATTAACTGACTGACTGATTAACTGACTGACCGATTCATTAACTGCCTGGCAGAGTGTCTTGTACTAGAGCAATGTTATCTTATACTAAAGCATTGTTACTTTATAATAGAGAAATGTATCTTATATCAGATCAATGTTAACTTATACTAAAGCATTGTTACCTTATAATAGAGAAATGTATCTTATATCAGATCAATGTTATCTTACATCTGACATCCTTCCCGTGCCGTTAAACGTCACATAGGGCCCGCATGGTAGTTCGCCAAGATGTCCTGTCTTCGGCGAGTTTTTCAATTTCATCAAGGGATGTTATGCCCACCGAATTGGCTTATATTAACAAGTCTTCTTTAGTTTCACGTGGTCGACATCTTTTTCTTCGGCCTGTTGTGTTTCATTTAATAGCTTGTTTGGAGATTCATGGAGACATGGCCTACATATGTTCATCTTCTTTTTCTTATCAACCATGAGACAGGTTGTTGTTTGCTCATCTGTCTTATCTCTGTGTTGTTCTTGAATTCATTCAACTTCTTTTCTAGTGTCAACATTGCGGTCTATATAGCTGCCGAGATATGCAAAATGGTTTACTTCTTCAGCAGCTGTTCCTTCTACTTATATTTGTTCTTCGTTGTTAATGAGAGCCTTCATTATTTTTGTTTTATCTTTGTTAATTTCAAGTCCTATTTTACTAGTCATTGAAGACAGGGTATCTGTTTTTACTTGCATTGATTTCATACTGTCATTGATAAGAGGTATGTCAACTGCAAAATCAAGATCTTCCAGTTGGGTCTCACGTACCCAATCAATGCCCATTTTACCTTTGCAACATTTTTTCATTATAAAGTCTATGGCAGTTCCAAAAAGCAAGGGAGATAATATACATCCTTGTTTCACGCCTGTTTCAATCTGGCACCATTCACTCATTCCTTCATCTGTATTGACTGCACAAACAAATCCATTGTAGAGGTCACTAATATTGTTTTCAATCTTAGATGATGTTCCATATATTCTTAAAATCCTCCATAATGATTATCTGTGTATGCTATAAAATGCCTTTTTAAAGTCTATGAAGTTCAGGATTAATGGTCTTTGCTTTTCGATATGTTCTTCTGGTATTAATGAGAAACATCTTGTGCAACAGATTCTTATAAATGGAAACAAGATTCCAAGTACTTAAATGTTACATCGAGCCAATTTTGTTTTATGAATGTGAAGCATGGTCCATGAATAAGAGAGTACAGCGAGAAATGGAGGCCATGGAAATGTGGTTCATAAGAAGGATGTTGAAGATACCATGGACAGCCAAGAAAACCAATGAAGAAGTCTTAAGAGAGGCTGGAGTTAAAAAGGTAAATTACAGCAAATATCAGAGGCAGACAAGCGAGATTTGTAGGACATTTTCTGAGAAGAGGAAAATTGGAACACATTGTGGCAAGTGGAAAAACTGAGGAAAGAAGAGACAGAGGAAGACAGAGAGAGAAGTTACTGGATGGGTTGTCAGTGTGGCTAGGAAGAAAGTCACCGGCGGATCTCATAATCAAGTCTAAAGACAAGGAATTGTGGAGAGAAATGATCGCCTACGCTACACAGCATGGCACTTGATTGATTGATTGAATATCTTCATTCAGTGAAATTTTTGTCTCAAATGCATCAAGTTCTTTACTTATCAATAATATCTCCACTGAGTGAAATTTTTGTCTCAAATACATCAAGTTTGGATACTGTGAGAGAAAAACTTGATTAGGCCCTAACGTTTTCTGTGTCGGGTTTGTGTGGACAGATAAAAACGATAATCATTAAACAATCATTCTGTTGACTGTGTGATGGTTTACATCCGTCCATTGTTTGTCAATGTTACATCAACTGCTACATCTTCACAGAGTGGGACAAAATAAGAGCAGAACAATGACAGAAAGAAGAAGAAAGTGAATTAGTGTTTGAGAATATGTTCACTTCTTTGCTTTGCTGTGAATGTTACAAGATTAATGGCGTACTTTCTAGCAGAAATATTTTTCTCTTCGATAATTTGTCTTCTTAATCGTATCTTCTATTACAGCCATTGTCTTTTAACCGTCCTCTCATTGTATTACAAAGTTATCTCATTGTATTTTAAGCCATATTCTCATTTTATTTAAGCCATATTCTCATTGTATTACAAATGTTTTCTCATTGTATTTCAGCCATTTTCTCAATTTATTTCAGCCATTTTCTCATTGTATTACAAAAGTTTTCTCATTGTATTACAATTATTGTGTTCCAAACTTTTCTCACTATATCACAACTGTTTAATCGTTGCTTTACAACAGTTCTCACTGTATTACTAAAGTTTTCTCACTTTATTACAATGTTTTCTCATTGCATCCCAACAGTTTTCTCATTGTTTTACAAGATTTTTCTCATTGTATTATAACTGTTTCTCATTGTATTCCAAAGTTTTCTCTTCAAAGTGTAAACTTATGTTATGTGTTGTCAGTATAAAATTGTGTTATGTGTTATATCAGTGTAAACTTATGGTATGTGTTGTGTCAGTGTAAACTTATGTCAAGTATTTTGTCAATGTAAACTTATGTTATGTATTGTGTTAGTGTAAACATATGTGTTGTGTCATTGTAAACTTATGTTATATGTTGTGTCAGTGCAAACTTCTGTTAAGTGATTTGTTATTATAAACTTCTGTTATGTGTTGTGTCAGTTTAAAATTCTGTTATTTGCTGTGTCTGTGTAAACTAATGTTATGTGTTGTGTCAATGGAAACTTATGTTACGTGTTGTGTTAGTGTAAACTTATGTTAAGTGTTGTGTTAGTGTAAACTTATGTTACTTGTTGTGTTAGTGTACACTTATGTTAAGTGGTGTGTTAGTGTCAACTTATGTTACTTGTTGTGTTAGTGTAAACTTATGTTAAGTGTTGTGTTAGTGTAAACTTATGTTAAGTGTTGTGTTAGTGTAAACTTATGTTAAGTGTTGTGTTAGTGTAAACTTATGTTAAGTGTTGTGTTAGTGTAAACTTATGTTAAGTGTTGTGTTAGTGTAAACTTATGTTAAGTGTTGTGTTAGTGTAAACTTATGTTAAGTGTTGTGTTAGTGTAAACTTATGTTACTTGTTGTGTTAGTGTAAACTTATGTTAAGTGTTGTGTTAGTGTAAACTTATGTTACTTGTTGTGTTAGTGTAAACTTATGTTACTTGTTGTGTTAGTGTAAACTCATGTTACTTGTTGTGTTAGTGTAAACTTATGTTACTTGTTGTGTTAGTGTAAACTTATGTTACGTGTTGTGTTAGTGTAAACTTATGTTACTTGTTGTGTTAGTGTAAACTTATGTTACTTGTTGTGTTAGTGTAAACTTATGTTACTTGTTGTGTTAGTGTAAACTTATGTTAAGTGTTGTGTTAGTGTAAACTTATGTTACTTGTTGTGTTAGTGTAAACGTATGTTAAGTGTTGTGTTAGTGTAAACTTATGTTAAGTGTTGTGTTAGTGTAAACTTATGTTAAGTGTTGTGTTAGTGAAACTTATGTTACTTGTTGTGTTAGTGTACGCTTATGTTAAGTGTTGTGTTAGTGTAAACTTATGTTAAGTGTTGTGTTAGTGTAAACTTATGTTACTTGTTGTGTTAGTGTACACTTATGTTAAGTGTTGTGTTAGTGTAAACTTATGTTACGTGTTGTGTTAGTGTCAACTTATGTTACGTGTTGTGTTAGTGTAAACTTATGTTACTTGTTCTGTTAGTGTAAACTTATGTTACTTGTTGTGTTAGTGTAAACTTATGTTAAGTGTTGTGTTAGTGTAAACTTATGTTACGTGTTGTGTTAGTGTCAACTTATGTTACGTGTTGTGTTAAGTGTTGTTTTAGTGTAAACTTATGTTAAGTGTTGTGTTAGTGTAAACTTATGTTACGTGTTGTGTTAGTGTACACTTATGTTAAGTGTTGTGTTAGTGTAAACTTATGTTACGTGTTGTGTTAGTGTACACTTATGTTAAGTGTTGTGTTAGTGTAAAATTATGTTACGTGTTGTGTTAGTGTACACTTATGTTAAGTGTTGTGTTAGTGTAAAATTATGTTACGTGTTGTGTTAGTGTAAATTATGTTAAGTGTTTGTTAGTGTAAATTATGTTACGTGTTGTTTTAGTGTAAACTTATGTTACGTGTTGTGTTAGTGTAAACTTATGTTAAGTGTTGTGTTAGTGTAAACTTACGTTAAATGTTGTGTTAGTGTAACGTATGTTACGTGTTGTGTTAGTGTAAACTTATGTTACGTGTTGTGTTAAGTGTTGTGTTAGTGTAAACTTATGTTACGTGTTGTGTTAGTGTAAACTTATGTTACGTGTTGTGTTAGTGTAAACTTATGTTACGTGTTGTGTTAGTGTCAACTTATGTTACGTGTTGTGTTAAGTGTTGTGTTAGTGTAAACTTATGTTACGTGTTGTGTTAGTGTAAATTGTGTTACGTATTGTGTTAGTGTAAATTATGTTACCTGTTGGTTAGCGGGGTAGGGCTATCCCCTATCAAAGGATAAGTAAGACGCCTCCTTACCTCCGTTAGTCTACGGGACACCCTTGGGCAAGGTGGAGTACCCGTATAGCCCCCCGATCAGGGTGACGTGAAGCCATGGGAGCAGGTGGTGGATGGAATGGGAGAGCAGCTGACAGATAATGTTGGTTATGGTCACCATTCTATGATGGTAGGCAGATGATCTCAATGTAGTGACAATGGCTACGATCACTGACTAGTACAGTCACTGCCCGGAAGGAAAGCAATGGTATACTATCTTCTGGAAACATACCAAGAAACCCAAGCAGCAATCATGGAAAGTCAAATATGAAAAAGATCTGGTGGTGACGCCTCCAGGCCAGATAGATCTAATTTTAACACTGGGGAAGAATGTGAGACAGGGATCAGTACTAGTAATTGTGATGACGGACAAAATCCTGACCGTGTTACTAAGGAAAACCCCTGCATCAAACTAAGAAGAAAAATAAGAATAGGAACATGGAATGTAAGAAGTATGTATGAGGGAAAATATCAAGTAATAAGTGACGAGATGAAAAGAACGGGGATACACATTTTGGGAATCTGCGAACATCGATGGAAAGGATCAGGACACTTTAAGAGCAAGAATGATAATATATTTATATATTCTGGCGGAGAAGTAGGAGGAAAGAATGGAGTGGCTTTTTATTTGGACAAATCAACATCAAAAGCATTACTAGGCTACAATCCAGTAAGTGATAGAATCCTAACAATCAGACTTAAGGGCATTCCTAGAAATGTAACAATCATCCAGATATATGCACCTACATCAGCAGCAGAAGAAGAGGAAGTAGAACACTTTTATAACACACTGCAAACGACAATAGACCAGGTACGGAAAAATGATATTGTATTAATGGGTGAGTTAATGCAAAAATTGGTACAGAAAGAGCAGAAGATGAAGGACATGTTGTAGGGAAATTTAGCATAGGACATAGAAATGAGGCAGGTACAATCTAATGGCGTTTTGCATGGAAAATGAGCTAATGATCGCTAACACACTTTTTAAACAACATCCAAGAAGACTTTACACATGGACATCACCTGATGGGAAAACCAGGAATCAAATAGATTACATTTTAGTGCAGAGAAGGTGGAGGTCAAGCATAACATCAGCAAAAACTTTACCAGGTGCTGATTGTGACACGGACCATGAGTTATTAATAGCAGACATGAAGATAAAGATAAAAGTGTACACTTATGTTAAGTGTTGTGTTAGTGTAAATTATGTTACGTGTTGTGTTAGTGTACACTTATGTTAAGTGTTGTGTTAGTGTAAAATTATGTTACGTGTTGTGTTAGTGTAAATTTATGTTAAGTGTTGTGTTAGTGTAAAATTATGTTACGTGTTGTGTTAGTGTAAACTTATGTTACGTGTTGTGTTAGTGTAAACTTATGTTAAGTGTTGTGTTAGTGTAAACTTACGTTAAATGTTGTGTTAGTGTAAACGTATGTTACGTGTTGTGTTAGTGTAAACTTATGTTACGTGTTGTGTTAAGTGTTGTGTTAGTGTAAACTTATGTTACGTGTTGTGTTAGTGTAAACTTATGTTACGTGTTGTGTTAGTGTAAACTTATGTTACGTGTTGTGTTAGTGTCAACTTATGTTACGTGTTGTGTTAAGTGTTGTGTTAGTGTAAACTTATGTTACGTGTTGTGTTAGTGTAAATTGTGTTACGTATTGTGTTAGTGTAAATTATGTTACCTGTTGGTTAGCGGGGTAGGGCTATCCCCTATCAAAGGATAAGTAAGACGCCTCCTTACCTCCGTTAGTCTACGGGACACCCTTGGGCAAGGTGGAGTACCCGTATAGCCCCCCGATCAGGGTGACGTGAAGCCATGGGAGCAGGTGGTGGATGGAATGGGAGAGCAGCTGACAGATAATGTTGGTTATGGTCACCATTCTATGATGGTAGGCAGATGATCTCAATGTAGTGACAATGGCTACGATCACTGACTAGTACAGTCACTGCCCGGAAGGAAAGCAATGGTATACTATCTTCTGGAAACATACCAAGAAACCCAAGCAGCAATCATGGAAAGTCAAATATGAAAAAGATCTGGTGGTGACGCCTCCAGGCCAGATAGATCTAATTTTAACACTGGGGAAGAATGTGAGACAGGGATCAGTACTAGTAATTGTGATGACGGACAAAATCCTGACCGTGTTACTAAGGAAAACCCCTGCATCAAACTAAGAAGAAAAATAAGAATAGGAACATGGAATGTAAGAAGTATGTATGAGGGAAAATATCAAGTAATAAGTGACGAGATGAAAAGAACGGGGATACACATTTTGGGAATCTGCGAACATCGATGGAAAGGATCAGGACACTTTAAGAGCAAGAATGATAATATATTTATATATTCTGGCGGAGAAGTAGGAGGAAAGAATGGAGTGGCTTTTTATTTGGACAAATCAACATCAAAAGCATTACTAGGCTACAATCCAGTAAGTGATAGAATCCTAACAATCAGACTTAAGGGCATTCCTAGAAATGTAACAATCATCCAGATATATGCACCTACATCAGCAGCAGAAGAAGAGGAAGTAGAACACTTTTATAACACACTGCAAACGACAATAGACCAGGTACGGAAAAATGATATTGTATTAATAATGGGTGAGTTAATGCAAAAATTGGTACAGAAAGAGCAGAAGATGAAGGACATGTTGTAGGGAAATTTAGCATAGGACATAGAAATGAGGCAGGTAACAATCTAATGGCGTTTTGCATGGAAAATGAGCTAATGATCGCTAACACACTTTTTAAACAACATCCAAGAAGACTTTACACATGGACATCACCTGATGGGAAAACCAGGAATCAAATAGATTACATTTTAGTGCAGAGAAGGTGGAGGTCAAGCATAACATCAGCAAAAACTTTACCAGGTGCTGATTGTGACACGGACCATGAGTTATTAATAGCAGACATGAAGATAAAGATGAAAAAGATAGTTACGGGATCAAGACCACTCCGCTTTGACCTTACAAATATACCAGAACAATACGGTATAGAAGTGAAGAACCGTTTCGAAATCCTGATGGCTGTACAGGAGGAGATGACACCAGATGAATTGGCTATACAGGCCAAAGATATCTTAGTAACAACAGCCAAAGACATGGTTCCAGTAAAGAAAACACAAAAGAATAGATGGATCACAGCAGGTACACTAGAACTGATAAAACAATGTAGAGAAATGAAGACGCAATGGAAAGTGACAAACAACAACAAAGATAAATATAAAACTTTAACAAAAGAAGTATGAAGAAACATAAGAAAAGACAAAAAACAATACATACAAGATTGTTGTGAAAGAATAGAAGAACATCAGAAGTGTGGAAGAGATAGTGAAATGTTTAAAGAAATGAAGACATTGATGAGAAATGTCACACCTAAGCTAAATGTAATTTGTGATGAGATGGGGAATACCTTGACAGTGACAGAGGAAATTCTAGAAAGATGGAAGGAATATTGCAAAAGAATGTATGAAACAACCGACTGTGGAAGCAGAAATCAACAGTGTGAATTATTATTGGAGGAGAAAGAACCCGAACCGACAATGGAAGAAGTTTTATGGGCAATAAAGAATCTGAAAAATGGTAAATCACCAGGATGTGATGAGATAACCGCTGAATTTATTAAAGCAGGAGGAAAGGAGTGTGCAACAATCTATCATGCACTATGTAAAAAGATATGGCATTCAGGTGTTTGGCCAAAAGAATGGAAAAGAACTGTATTCATACCACTGCCAAAAAAAGGTAACCTGAAATTATGCACCAACTACAGAACTGTTGGCCTGATTAGTCATGCCAGTAAAATTCTGTTAAAAATCATAATGGGTAGACTTCGAAAGAAAATAGAAGAAGAAGTCAATATGGTCCAAGCTGGTTTCAGGCAAGGAAGAGGATCAAGAGATCATATATTCAATCTAAGATTAATAATAGAGAAATGCAGAGAGTTTAATGTGAATCTATATTTATCCCTTATAGACTACTCAAAGGCATTTGATTGTGTACAACACCAGAAACTTTGGGAAATAATGGAAAAAATGGGATTTCCAACACATTTGATACATTAACATCACTGCTGTATCTAGACCAACAAGCAGCAGTAAGAATAAATGGTGAAACAACAAGCTGGTTTGACATAAAACAAGGGGTCCGTCAGGGGTGCATATTGTCACCCTACTTATTTAACTTGTATACTGAAAATATAATGAGGAATGTTAGAGAAGATGTAGACAAAGAATATTACGATGCCATAACAGTTGAATGTTATTAAATAGCAGAGATTAGATATGCTGATGACACAGTATTACTGTCCACAACACAAAAAGGAATGGAAAAACTAATTATGTCAGTCCGCAAGAACAGCGAAGAGCAGAACCTCTATCTTAATGCAAAGAAAACTAAACTGATGACAACTGACAAAACAAACAAGGCAATTGAAATATGTATCAATGAGGAAAAACTGGAAGAAGTGGAGAGTTTTGAATATCTTGGATCGCTACTAACTAATAATGGAGATACAATGAGGTAAATTAAAAGGAGGACATATATCGCTCTTCAGAAAGTAAAACAAATAAAGAATCTGTGGAGAGGAGCAGACAGAACCACAAAAATAAGATTTTTATGGGCATGCATCTTTCCCATAGCAACATATGCCTGTGAGACCTGGACACTTAACAAAACAGCTGAGAAACACATAAATGCCTTTGAATGTAAATGCTACAGAAGAGTTCTCCAAATATCATGGACACAAAAAAGAACAAATATATCTATACTACAAGAGCTTAATATTGAAGAAGGCTGGCTAGTGAAGAGGATTAAAGAGAGAAAACTGAAATATTTTGGACACATTAAACGTCATGATAATTTAGAGAAGACCGTATTGGAAGGATACATAATGGGGAAAAGAAAAAGAGGAAGACCAAGACGAAGATGGCTGCAAGACATCGTTGACGATCTGGAAATGGATGCAGCAGCAGCAGGCCATCTTGCTCACAACCGAGAGGCCTACAGGAGTGCTGTTTGGGAGGCAAAGTTCCGCAAGGGACATGCAAATGAATGAATGAATGAATGTGTTGTGTCAGTGTAAACTTATGTTACGTATTGTGTCAGTGTAAACTTATGTTATGTGGTGTGTGTCAGTGTAAACGTATGATGTATGGTGTGTGTCAGTGTAAACGTATGATGTGTGGTGTGTGTCTGTGTAAACTTATGATGTGTGGTGTGTGTCAGTGTAAACGTATGATATATGGTGTGTGTCAGTGTAAACGTATGGTATGTGGTGCGTGTCAGTGTAAACGTATGATGTGTGGTGTGTGTCAGTTATGTGTGTCAGTGTAAACGTATGGTATGTGGTGTGTGTCAATGTAAACGTATGATATGTGGTGTGTGTCAGTTATGTGTGTCAGTGTAAACGTATGATATGTGGTGCGTGTCAGTGTAAACGTATGATATGTGGTGCGTGTCAGTTATGTGTGTCAGTGTAAACGTATGATATGTGGTGCGTGTCAGTGTAAACGTATGATATGTGGTGTGTGTCAGTTATGTGTGTCAGTGTAAACGTATGATATGTGGTGCGTGTCAGTGTAAACGTATGATATATGGTGCGTGTCAGTGTAAACGTATGATATGTGGTGTGTCAGTGTAAACTTATGATATGTGGTGTGCTAGTGTAAAATTATGATATGTGGTGTGTCAGTATAAACTTATGCTATATACTGTTTGAGTATAAACTTATTTTATGAAACCAAATACCGAGACATCATCAAAATATGTAACATAAAATTATGTTATGATTCTGTCAGACATAACTACATGTTATGCTGCTGTCTATATAATTGTCAATAAATTATATATCTTGAAACTGTCAAAGTTTGTTTATCATTAAACTTTTATTATCAGACGTTAGAAGAATATTTTGGTCAAAGAAATATCATCTTGTTGGCAGAAATGCAGATGAAGCCACTGACAACAATTATTGAGGAAAGATGCTGGCGATGGTTGGGACATGTGCTCCGAATGACTGACAACTCACTACCAAAAATAGCACTAAGATGGACACCACAGGGGAACAGAAGTAGGGGTAGACCAAAAGAGACATGGAGAAGAACAACAGAAAGGATGTTGAGCAATAGAGGGCTCACCTGGGCAAGAGGGGGAAAGAGACAGAGGACAGGCATTTGTGGAAAACCCTTGAGGAAGCCCCATGTGCCCTGGGCACTTAAGGTTCAGAGAGAGAGAGAGAGAGAGGAGAGAGAGAGCGATCTGTCTGATCCACTTTCTGCGTAAGAAAACGAAGGAGAAATCAATATGGTTCATGCTGGTTTTACACAAGGAAGAGGAACACGAGATTATATATTCAATATAAGATTAATAGTAGAGAAATGTAGAGAATTTCATGTGAATTCTAATCTTCTTCTTCTTCTCCTCCTTCTTCGTACGCTTCTACCACCAAGACAGCCCCGTGATCCTACTGAATTTACTCCTGTGGTCCTCATTTAGCCTCGCTGTGTCCACAAGAGGTTCAAAGTAAGAGGCTCAGAGCATCGTGGGGCTTGGGGCTATATTCTCGGTGGGTCACAGAAGCGGCATTGCGTGACACACTGTGGTTTCGTTGCACCAGTTTAGTCTAGAGTTGGACTTCCTCACTGGAAAAACCTCGACGTTTTTCTGATATCAGTATATCCCCGTCGGGTGAGAGGTGGTTACCTATCTATACTGCACTAGTCCAGCGTATCCGACTTCAGCATTTTGTGGTCGTGGCCGCTACCCTTCCTGGTGGTGACTAGAACGGAGCTTTTGTCCAGGAGGACGAATCCTCGCCACTAGTAAGTTTGCCCCTGGGTTAAGCCGATGTAGGCGTATTATCCCAGTATGGGTGTATACAGGACGTGACCGGCCTCTAGAGCGGAGGTATCGTGATATAAGTAGCCATCACCGCGAGTCTACTAGCCATACCGATTAAACTTCACTTAATCCTTTCCATCACCTTTTTCACAGCGGCACCGCGCGGCAACCCCGATCGCTTTTTCTTCATTGGCCAGAAGGAATTTCACCCCACCGGCGGCAGTCGAATAATCTCGCAAACAGAGTCTTAGTTTAACCCATGCGTTAAGCCGGTTTAGGCATTTGAGCCAGTATGGGTGTATATAGGACGTGGCTGGTCTCTAGAGCAGAGGTGCCGTGATATGAGTAGCCCTGACCGCGAGACTAACCCTAATCGCATTTTTCTTCATTGGCCGCAAGGAATTTCATCCCACGCAGGGCAGCTGAAGAATCTTGCCAGCAGCGAGCAGGGGGCTTTAGATCAAGAGTTTTCCTTCTCCTAGATGAGCTGCCAACCAACATTAACGAGTCTCATCTACCCGAAACGTCTGGTTTTCAAGCGCCAGATATTTGCCTTTCGCCCCTTCTCCTGTCAGTTTAAACAATTCCGCCACGAGAAGGCCAGGAGCTGGACTTGGACTGACAGAGGCTATTTGAGACGCACGCCTTGGAGACGTCTAATTCGAGTGGAAAGCGTATCCTCCATCCCACATCCGGCTATTACAGTCTTTAGAACCAATTCTAATCTAATCTAAGTGCCATGCCGTGTGATGTAGGCGATCATTTCTCTCCACAATTTCCTGTCTTTTGAGGTGATTATGAGATCCCCCGGTGACTTTCTTCCTAGCCAGTAACTTCTCTCTATATCTTCCTCTATCTCTTCTTCCCTCAATTTTTCCAGTTGCCATAGTGTGTTTCAATTTTCCTCTTCTCAGAAAATGTCCTATAAATCTCGTTTGTCTGTCTCTGATCTTTGCTGTAATTTACTTTTTTAACTCCAGCCTCTCTTAAGACTTCTTAGTTGGTGCGTGTCAGTGTAAACGTATGATATGTGGTGTGTCAGTGTAAACTTATGATATGTGGTGTGCTAGTGTAAAATTATGATATGTGGTGTGTCAGTATAAACTTATGCTATATACTGTTTGAGTATAAACTTATTTTATGAAACCAAATACCGAGACATCATCAAAATATGTAACATAAAATTATGTTATGATTCTGTCAGACATAACTACATGTTATGCTGCTGTCTATATAATTGTCAATAAATTATATATCTTGAAACTGTCAAAGTTTGTTTATCATTAAACTTTTATTATCAGACGTTAGAAGAATATTTTGGTCAAAGAAATATCATCTTGTTGGCAGAAATGCAGATGAAGCCACTGACAACAATTATTGAGGAAAGATGCTGGCGATGGTTGGGACATGTGCTCCGAATGACTGACAACTCACTACCAAAAATAGCACTAAGATGGACACCACAGGGGAACAGAAGTAGGGGTAGACCAAAAGAGACATGGAGAAGAACAACAGAAAGGATGTTGAGCAATAGAGGGCTCACCTGGGCAAGAGGGGGAAAGAGACAGAGGACAGGCATTTGTGGAAAACCCTTGAGGAAGCCCCATGTGCCCTGGGCACTTAAGGTTCAGAGAGAGAGAGAGAGAGAGAGGGAGAGAGAGAGCGATCTGTCTGATCCACTTTCTGCGTAAGAAAACGAAGGAGAAATCAATATGGTTCATGCTGGTTTTACACAAGGAAGAGGAACACGAGATTATATATTCAATATAAGATTAATAGTAGAGAAATGTAGAGAATTTCATGTGAATTCTAATCTTCTTCTTCTTCTCCTCCTTCTTCGTACGCTTCTACCACCAAGACAGCCCCGTGATCCTACTGAATTTACTCCTGTGGTCCTCATTTAGCCTCGCTGTGTCCACAAGAGGTTCAAAGTAAGAGGCTCAGAGCATCGTGGGGCTTGGGGCTATATTCTCGGTGGGTCACAGAAGCGGCATTGCGTGACACACTGTGGTTTCGTTGCACCAGTTTAGTCTAGAGTTGGACTTCCTCACTGGAAAAACCTCGACGTTTTTCTGATATCAGTATATCCCCGTCGGGTGAGAGGTGGTTACCTATCTATACTGCACTAGTCCAGCGTATCCGACTTCAGCATTTTGTGGTCGTGGCCGCTACCCTTCCTGGTGGTGACTAGAACGGAGCTTTTGTCCAGGAGGACGAATCCTCGCCACTAGTAAGTTTGCCCCTGGGTTAAGCCGATGTAGGCGTATTATCCCAGTATGGGTGTATACAGGACGTGACCGGCCTCTAGAGCGGAGGTATCGTGATATAAGTAGCCATCACCGCGAGTCTACTAGCCATACCGATTAAACTTCACTTAATCCTTTCCATCACCTTTTTCACAGCGGCACCGCGCGGCAACCCCGATCGCTTTTTCTTCATTGGCCAGAAGGAATTTCACCCCACCGGCGGCAGTCGAATAATCTCGCAAACAGAGTCTTAGTTTAACCCATGCGTTAAGCCGGTTTAGGCATTTGAGCCAGTATGGGTGTATATAGGACGTGGCTGGTCTCTAGAGCAGAGGTGCCGTGATATGAGTAGCCCTGACCGCGAGACTAACCCTAATCGCATTTTTCTTCATTGGCCGCAAGGAATTTCATCCCACGCAGGGCAGCTGAAGAATCTTGCCAGCAGCGAGCAGGGGGCTTTAGATCAAGAGTTTTCCTTCTCCTAGATGAGCTGCCAACCAACATTAACGAGTCTCATCTACCCGAAACGTCTGGTTTTCAAGCGCCAGATATTTGCCTTTCGCCCCTTCTCCTGTCAGTTTAAACAATTCCGCCACGAGAAGGCCAGGAGCTGGACTTGGACTGACAGAGGCTATTTGAGACGCACGCCTTGGAGACGTCTAATTCGAGTGGAAAGCGTATCCTCCATCCCACATCCGGCTATTACAGTCTTTAGAACCAATTCTAATCTAATCTAAGTGCCATGCCGTGTGATGTAGGCGATCATTTCTCTCCACAATTTCCTGTCTTTTGAGGTGATTATGAGATCCCCCGGTGACTTTCTTCCTAGCCAGTAACTTCTCTCTATATCTTCCTCTATCTCTTCTTCCCTCAATTTTTCCAGTTGCCATAGTGTGTTTCAATTTTCCTCTTCTCAGAAAATGTCCTATAAATCTCGTTTGTCTGTCTCTGATCTTTGCTGTAATTTACTTTTTTAACTCCAGCCTCTCTTAAGACTTCTTAGTTGGTTTTCTTGGCTGTCCATGCTACCTTCAACATCCTTCTTATAAACCACATTTCCATGGCCTCATTTTCTCGCTGTACTCTCTTATTCATGGACCATTTTCATTCATTCCTTTGCATGTCCCTTGCGGAACTTTGCCTCCCAAACAGCACTCCTGTAGGCCTCTCGGTTGTGAGCAAGATGGCCTGCTGCTGCTGCATCCATTTCCAGATCGTCAACGATGTCTTGCAGCCATCTTCGTTTCGGTCTTCCTCTTTTTCTGTTTCCCATTATGTATCCTTCCAATACGGTCTTCTCCAAATTATCATGACGTTTAATGTGTCCAAAATATTTAAGTTTTCTCTCTTTAATCCTCTTTACTAGCCAGCCTTCTTCAATATTAAGCTCTTGTAGTATAGATATATTTGTTCTTTTTTGTGTCCACGATATTTGGAGAACTCTTCTGTAGCATTTACATTCAAAGGCATTTATGTGTATCTCAGCTGTTTTGTTAAGTGTCCAGGTCTCACAGGCATATGTTGCGATGGGAAAGATGCATGTCCTTAAAAATCTTGTTTTTGTGGTTCTGTCTGCTCCTCTCCACAGATTCTTTATTTGTTTTACTTTCTGAAGAGCAATAGATGTCCTCCTTTTAATTTACCTCATTGTATCTCCATTATTAGTTAGTAGTGATCCAAGATATTCAAAACTCTCCACTTCTTCCAGTTTTTCCTCATTGATACACATTTCAATTGCCTTGTTTGTTTTGTCAGTTGTCATCACTTTAGTTTTCTTTGCATTAAGATAGAGGTTCTGCTCTTCGCTGTTCTTGCGGACTGACATAATTAGTTTTTCCATTCCTTCTTGTGTTGTGGACAGCAATACTGTGTCATCAGCATATCTAATCTCTGGTATTTCATAACCTCCAACTGTTATGGCATCGTAATATTCTTTGTCTACATCTTCTCTAACACTCCTCATTATATTTTCAGTATACAAGTTAAATAAGTAGGGTGACAATATGCACCCCTGACGGACCCTTTGTTTTATGTCAAACCAGCTTGTTGTTTCACCATTTATTCTTACTGCTGCTTGTTGGTCTAGATACAGCAGTGATGTTAATTGTATCAAATGTGTTGGAAATCCCATTTTTTCCATTATTTCCCAAAGTTTCTGGTGTTGTACACAATCAAATGCCTTTGAGTAGTCTATAAAGGATAAATATAGATTCATGGACCATGCTTCACATAAGTAAAACAAAATTGGCTCGATGTAATATTTAAGTACTCTGAATCTTGTTTCCATTGATATGGATCTGTTGCACAAGATGTTTCTCATTTTATGGAATGCTGACTTGGCCTGAGCACGTCTGCTTTTTATTTTGTTGTGACATTTCCCACCGGCTGTTATAATCGTTTCTAAATACTTGGGACTATCAACGTGTTTCAGATTTGTGCCATGGATGGTAATGTTACATTTTAGTGTTATTCTTTTCTTTGAAATGACCATCACTTCAGTCTTCTTTTTATTCAGGCTTAGACCTTTATTTTTACTTTCATGAACCACAACGTCCAGAAGAGCCTGTAGCTCCCCTTCACTTTTAGCAATTAGAATTGTGTCTTCTGCATATCTTAGGTTGTTAAGGTTGTACCCGCCAACTGATATCCTGGTAAACTCTCTATATTTCTCATTATGTTTTTACTGTACAAGGAGAAGAGGTCGGGAGATAAAACACATCCTTGTCTCACTCCCAATTTTATGTCTTGGAATGCTCCTATTTGGTTCTCAACTCTCATTGCTGCTGATTGCTGCCAGTATATGTTTTTGATGAGTTTCAGATCTTTCCCATCTATGTTGATGTCCTCCAGCATTCTTATAGTTTCTGTGTGTCTCACTTTATCGAATGCTTTAAGTAGTCTATGAAGCGTAAGTATAGGTCCATCTTTACTTCTATTGATCTCTCAATTAATTTTCTCATTATATATGGCATTATTTGTGCCTTTTCCTTCGACGAAGCCACACTGTTCTTCAGCGATTTCTGGTTTTATTTTGCCCCTGACTCTTCTCATGGCAATACGAAGCAGGATTTTGTTAACATGGCTCATAAGACTAATGGTTCGATGGTCTTCACATTCAACTGCACCTTGTTTCTTTGGTAGGGCAATGAAAACTGATTGCACTATATCTGATGGGACATAGTTACTGTTATAGATCTCATTCAGCAATTTGGTATTTATTTCTATGCCAAGCTCTCCTAATGCTTCAATTCTTCCTTGGTGATTTTATCTGGTCCTTGTGCTTTGTTGTTCTTCATGTGTTTGATGGCTTCTTCCACTTCTGCTTTTAATACGGGAGGCCTTTCATTATTATTTCGTATATCTCGCTTCTATTGTCCTCATAGAGTTCTCTAATGTATTCACACCATCTTGCCATTATTTCATCTCTGTCCATCATTATATGCCCCTCCTCTGACTTCAGTCAACCAGTCTTGTGGTATGCCCTTTTGTTTATTAATTATATGGATTAATATTTGTTGTTAATAGTCTATACAAAGGCATATGATTGTGTACAACATCAGAAACTTTGGGAAATAATGGGACAAAATGGGATTTCCAACACATTTGATACAATTAACATCACTGCTGTATCTAGACCAACAGGCAGCAGTGAGAATAAATGGTGAAACAACGACTTGGTTTAACATAAAACAAGGGGTCCGTCAGGGGTGCATATTGTCGCCTTACTTATTTAACTTGTATACTGAAAATATAATGAGTAATGTTAGAGAAGATGTAAGCAAAGAATATTACGATGCCATAAAAATTGGAGGTTATTAAATAGCAGAGATTAGATATGCTGATGACACAGTATTACTGTCCACAACACAAAAAGGAAATGGTAAAACTAATTATGTCAGTCCGTAAGAACAACGAAGAGCAAAACCTCTATCTTATTGTAAATAAAACTAAATTGATGACAACTGACAAAACAAACAGGACAGCTGAAATATGTATCAATGAGGAAAAACTGGAAGAAGTGCAGAGTTTTGAATATCTTGGATCACTACTACCTAATAATGGAGATACAATGAGGGAAATTAAAAGGAGGACATCTATTGCTCTTCAGAAAGTAAAACAAATAAAGAATCTATAGAGATGAACGGACAGAATTACAAAAATGAGATTTTTATGGGCATGCATCTTTCCCATCGCAACATATGCCTGTGAACAAAACAGCTGAGAAACACATAAATGCCTTTGAATGTAAATGCTACAGAAGAGTTCCTTCAAATATCATAAACACAGAAAAGAACATATATCCATACTACAAGAACTTAATATTGAAGAAGGCTGGCTAGTAAAGAGGATTAAAGAGAGAAAACTTAAATATTTTGGACACATTAAACGTCATGATAATTTGGAGAAGACCGTCTTGGAAGGGTATATAATGGGAAAAAGAAAGAGAGGACGACCAAAGTGAAGATGGCTGCAAGATATTATGAAGGTTGCTGGCTTTGGCGTTTTCGACGCGACCGATGGGCAGGTCAAAGTAGCTCCTCGTGATTTTGGGGCACGTGACCGGCTTGTGTGTCATCACTGTTGATTCATTGACATGTTTTATATATTTGATTGATTGCATTTGCATTTGACATTTGTTGTGTTATGTGTTGCGTGCGCATCGTGTATGTACTCAGAAGTATTCATGTGAATGTTCATATGAAGTTATGCCCATTTATACTCGTGCCAGCGTTCAGCTGTTATACATATATAATGTCACAATTTTTAATTCATATGTGTCGTATTAGGTTAGCGGGGTAGGGGTATCCCCTATCAAAGGAGAAGTAAGACGCCTCCTTACCTCCGTTAGTCTACGGGACACCCTTGGGCAAGGTGGAGTACCCGTATAGCCCCCCGATCAGGGTGACGTGAAGCCATGGGAGCAGGTGGTGGATGGAATGGGAGAGCAGCTGACAGATAATGTTGGTTATGGTCACCTATTCTATGATGGTAGGCAGATGATCTCAATGTAGGGACAATGGCTACGATCACGGACTAGTACAGTCACTGCCCGGAAGGAAAGCAATGGTAAACTACCTTCTGGAAACATACCAAGAAACCCAAGCAGCAATCATGGAAAGTCAAATAGGAAAAAGATCTGGTGGTGAGTCCCCCAGGCCAGATAGATCTAATTTTAACACTGGGGAAGAGTGTGAGGCAGAGGTCGGTACTAGTAATTGTGATGACGGACAAAATCCTGACGGTGTTACCAAGGAAAACCCCTGTATCAAACTAAAAAGAAAAATAAGAGTAGGAACATGGAATGTAAGAAGTATGTATGAGGGAAAATATCAAGTAATAAGTGACGAGATGAAAAGAACGCGGATACACATTTTGGGAATCTGCGAACATCGATGGAAAGGATCAGGACACTTTAAGAGCAAGAATGATAATATATTTATATATTCTGGCGGAGAAGTAGGAGGAAAGAATGGATTGGCTTTTTATTTGGACAAATCAACATCAAAAGCATTACTAGGCTACAATCCAGTAAGTGATAGAATCCTAACAATCAGACTTAAGGGCATTCCTAGAAATGTAACAGTTATCCAGGTATATGCACCTACATCAGCAGCAGAAGAAGATGAAGTAGAACATTTTTATAACACACTGCAGACGACAATGGACCAGGTACGGAAAAATGATATTGTATTTATAATGGGTGATTTTAATGCAAAAATTGGTACAGAAAGAGCAGAAGATGAAGGACAAGTTGTAGGGAAATTTAGCATAGGACACAGAAATGAGGCAGGTGACAATCTAATGGCGTTTTGTATGGAAAATGAGCTAATGATCGCTAACACACTTTTTAAACAACATCCAAGAAGACTTTACACATGGACATCACCTGATGGGAAAACCAGGAATCAAATAGATTACATTTTAGTGCAGAGAAGGTGGAGGTCAAGCATAACATCAGCAAAAACTTTACCAAGTGCTTATTGTGACACGGACCATGAGTTATTAATAGCAGACATGAAGATAAAGCTAAAAAAGATAGTTATGGGATCAAGACCACTCCGCTTTGACCTTACAAATATACCAGAACAATACGGTATAGAAGTGAAGAACCGTTTCGAAATCCTGATGGCTGTACAGGAAGAGATGACACCAGATGAATTGGCTACGCAGGCCAAAGATATCTTAGTAACAACAGCTAAAGACATGGTTCCAGTAAAGAAAACACAAAAGAATAGATGGATCACAGCAGGTACACTAGAACTGATAAAACAATGTAGAGAAATGAAGACGCAATGGAAAGTGACAAACAACAACAAAGATAAATATAAAACTTTAACAAAAGAAGTACGAAGAAACATAAGAAAAGACAAAAAACAATACATACAAGATTGTTGTGAAAGAATAGAAGAACATCAGAGGTGTGGAAGAGATAGTGAAATGTTTAAAGAAATGAAGACATTGACGAGAAATGTCACACCTAAGCTAAATGTAATTTGTGATGAGATGGGGAATACCCTGACAGAGACAGAGGAAATTCTGGAAAGATGGAAGGAATATTGCAAAAGAATGTATGAAACAACCGACTGTGGAAGCAGAAATCAACAGTGTGAATTATTATTGGAGGAGAAAGAACCCGAGCCGACAATGGAAGAAGTTTTATGGGCAATAAAGAGTCTGAAAAATGGTAAATCACCAGGATGTGATGAGATAACCGCTGAATTTATTAAAGCAGGAGGAAAGGAGTGTGCAACAATCTATCATGCACTATGTAAAAAGATATGGCATTCAGGTATTTGGCCAAAAGAATGGAAAAGAACTGTATTCATACCACTGCCAAAAAAGGGTAACCTGAAATTATGCACCAACTACAGAACTGTTGCCCTGATTAGTCATGCCAGTAAAATTCTGTTAAAAATCATAATGGGTAGACTTCGAAAGAAAATAGAAGAAGAAGTCAATATGGTCCAAGCTGGCTTCAGGCAAGGAAGAGGATCAAGAGATCATATATTCAATCTAAGATTAATAATAGAGAAATGCAGGGAGTTTAATGTGAATCTATATTTATCCTTTATAGACTACTCAAAGGCATTTGATTGTGTACAACACCAGAAACTTTGGGAAATAATGGAAAAAATGGGATTTCCAACACATTTGATACAATTAACATCACTGCTGTATTTAGACCAACAAGCAGCAGTAAGAATAAATGGTGAAACAACAACTTGGTTTGACATAAAACAAGGGGTCCGTCAGGGGTGCATATTGTCACCCTACTTATTTAACTTGTATACTGAAAATATAATGAGTAATGTTAGAGAAGATGTAGACAAAGAATATTACGATGCCATAACAGTTGGAGGTTATGAAATACCAGAGATTAGATATGCTGATGACACAGTATTGCTGTCCACAACACAAGAAGGAATGGAAAAACTAATTATGTCAGTCCGCAAGAACAGCGAAGAGCAGAACCTCTATCTTAATGCAAAGAAAACTAAAGTGATGACAACTGACAAAACAGACAAGGCAACTGAAATATGTATCAGTGGGGAAAAACTGGAAGAAGTGGAGAGTTTTGAATATCTTGGATCACTACTAACTAATAATGGAGATACAATGCAGGAAATTAAAAGGAGGACATCTATTGCTCTTCAGAAAGTAAAACAAATAAAGAATCTGTGGAGAGGAGCAGACAGAACCACAAAAATAAGATTTTTAAGGGCATGCATCTTTCCCATCTCAACATATGCCTGTGAGACCTGGACACTTAACAAAACAGCTGAGAAGCACATAAATGCCTTTGAATGTAAATGCTATAGAAGAGTTCTCCAAATATCATGGACACAAAAAAGAACAAATATATCTATACTACAGGAGCTTAATATTGAAGAAGGCTGGCTAGTGAAGAGGATTAAAGAGAGAAAACTTAAATATTTTGGCCACATTAAACGTCATGATACTTTGGAGAGGACCGTATTGGAAGGATACATGGTGGGAAAAAGAAAAAGAGGAAGACCGAGACGAAGATGGCTGCAGGACATCGTTGATGATCTGGAAATGGATGCAGCAGCAGCAGGCCATCTTGCTCACAACCGAGAGGCCTACAGGAGTGCTGTTTGGGAGGCAAAGTTCCGCAAGGGACAAGCAAAGGAATGAATGAATGAATGTGTCGTATTTCATATATTGTGATATTTTATTTGAGAGTCATAATTCTGTGATGGTAATGTGCAGACATTAGCACTACGCAAATTGAATATGATGTTTCATGAGTTGGCACAAATATTGCTAAGAATATGAATGCTAACTCACGAGTTGTTGATGTAGTTTTGTGCTGAGAAGAAGATGGAATTGTCGAACATTAGTATGATTGCACAAGACAGCATAGTGAGGCCTTCTATGCGAAGAAAGGCCAGTTTTGAAGTAGAAGTATGATTAATATGAGAGTCACATATAGTGACAGATATTTTGTCGCGTGGTTTGATTTCATGATTTCATGAACCTTTTTCTGGGTGTATGTTCTTGTTCTTGATGCATACAGTGTTCGTGGTCCCCATTTGTCGTGTATGATATGTTTTCTTGTTCTGTTATTAAAACTGATTATTATTTGCCTTGATCATCATGTGGTTACGAGTTGTTACTTATGTATGTGAAAATATGCTGTGTTACGGTGTCTAATTTCTTCATATTAGGTCACATTCATAGAGTAGCAAGCTGTGCACAGATGAATGGGCTAGAACTTGGGTTGGTGTAGCAAGCTGTGCACAGATGAATGGGCTAGAACTTGGGTTGGTGTAGCAAGCTGTGCACAGATGAATGGGCTAGAACTTGGGTTGGTGTAGCAAGCTGTGCACAGATGAATGGGCTAGAACTTGGGTTGGTGTAGCAAGCTGTGCACAGATGAATGGGCTAGAACTTGGGTTGGTGTAGCAAGCTGTGCACAGATGAATGGGCCAGAACTTGGGTTGGTGTAGCAAGCTGTGCACAGATGAATGGGCTAGAACTTGGGTTGGTGTAGCAAGCTGTGCACAGATGAATGGGCCAGAACTTGGGTTGGTGTAGCAAGCTGTGCACAGATGAATGGGCTAGAACTTGGGTGGTGTAGCAAGCTGTGCACAGATGAATGGGCTAGAACTTGGGTTGGTGTAGCAAGCTGTGCACAGATGAATGGGCTAGAACTTGGGTTGGTGTAGCAAGCTGTGCACAGATGAATGGGCTAGAACTTGGGTTGGTGTAGCAAGCTGTGCACAGATGAATGGGTTGGAATCTGGGTTGGTGTAGCAAGCTGTGCACAGATGAATGGGCTAGAACTTGGGTTGGTGTAGCAAGCTGGGCACAGATGAATGGGTTGGAATCTGGGTTGGTGTACTTTGGAGGGGTGCACTTTAGGGTCCCATGTACGACTGTACTTAATAATGGGAAGGAAACATCTGACAGTCACATGTCCATACATTCA
The DNA here is from genome assembly GCA_009760885.1 of Achatina immaculata. Classification (NCBI taxonomy): domain Eukaryota; kingdom Metazoa; phylum Mollusca; class Gastropoda; order Stylommatophora; family Achatinidae; genus Lissachatina; species Lissachatina immaculata. The sequence continues at coordinate 2,856,762 of CM019700.1, forward strand.
GGGCACCAACTAACATGAGCATTTTACAACATCGTTTATGATCCGCGAATGGATGCTCACAACCGAGAGGCCTACAGGGGAGCTGTTAGGGAGGCAAAGTTCCAGAAGGGACATGCAAATGACTTTCCCGCTCTCTATCCGTTAATCCACATGTCATTTACTTTATGTCATCAGGCGACATATATAAAAGTAGAGCTTGTGTCAAAATTATGCAGTTGACAAATTTATATTTCACAGACAACAAAATAGAAATTTTCTCACTGTTTTCTGTTCACTAAATTTGGACTTGATCATTTGACAGCGATGTTTCATACAAATTAGCAAAAATTAGGGCGCAGAATATTAAATTAGCGCCCCTGCCAAAAGGTATGATCGTTTTAATTTTCCTGTAAAGGGACGTTCAAAAAATGAGTTTGAGCAAAATAAAACTTAACTCTTTCCCTGCCATCGGCACTTTAGTGAATTCGTCCTGTTAGTCTAGCGTCTGCCATGCTCGTTATAGCGATTTTGTTTCGTTGCACCGTAAAACTATTGTAAAAATTTTTATTATATTCGATTTATCTGCGCATGTCTGGTGACCTTTCATAGTTAAATCCAAAGTGTGGCTAACAACCGAGCGAAATCGATGTTTTAACTGAGAAATTTCCATATTTATTGTGATTTCGGAGGCGTAAGGATATATCCTATAACCCGACCAGTGTTCCTGAATGTACCCCAAGTACATCTAGACCTATTAAATGGACTGGAGAAGTAGTTAGATGGTTATTTCATACACTATTTTAGTGAGAATGCCACCACACGACCAGATCGGACGAAAATTTAAGTAGATCTGGACATCAATGATGGTAAATATTGTACATCTAGGCATAGCTGATGGTAAACATTGTACATCTAGGCATCGCCGATGGTAAACATTGTACATCTAGGCATCGCCGATGGTAAGCACTACACAATTATCAGCTAAAATCATCACACTGCTCCTTTTTTTCCTAAAAAAAAACCTCTTCATTTATGAAATCTTCTTACATTACAGCTGTTTTCATGCATAATATGTATACTTTTAAAGTGGAAATAGTTTGTTACATTCACTTTTACAACTATACCCCCAAACATATCAAGACTCGCGCTTTTTGCGTGGCACTGTCGAGAACGTCAGTGTTTTTTTTCTCTAGGTGGCCCGGATAGAAGAAAAAAAACCCCACAAACATAAGTCACTTGCTGGAAGGACACATTACCACGTGGTTTGACATAGCTGAATAAGAGCGCGCAGTTGATACCCTTATTTGGGGGCGAAGATGTATTTACATGTGCTGATAAGAATACAAAGATAGCACAGTTTCGCTGGTGCTGCTAGATAAAGGTGTGACGCGATTCTTGCGCTGGAATATTCCTCCCTGTCGCCGTGAGAGGCCATTTTGGCACTCTTTTGCTTTTCGGAAATAGCCGGCCAAAACACACCGGAAGTCACCGTCCCTGGCGGCGAAGACGAAGAAGTTAACGCAGCAGTGTAAGTAGGTCAGCTCCTTTAAGAACTCGTGGATGCTTCTCTCGTAAACACCACGTGCCCCGTAGGTCATGTAAATATGGAAGCACATATCTGGCGTCAGCAAAAGAAAAAATGTCCCAAAAATTAACACCAGCAGGCGCACGCTCTTAAGATTTCCTTTAAGTGAGTCAAGTTTTTGATGGAAAGATGACAGGTTATCCGCACGCTCGCACTGACCGATGACCCCAGCAGTGTGGGTCCGGGTGATGGCACAGATCTGTCGCCGGGTAATGATTGACAGATGAATATAAATACTGCAGAGCGTGAAGCTGGATAGGAAGTGGATTGACGGATAAACCGTGCTGTGTTTCATATCCGCCACCTTAAGATACAGGTATCCAGGTAGAAGAAAAGCGTCGATATTAACCAGGACAGCACAGAACCACGTGATCGTTATACCAACAGCGGTCACGTGGACGGACATGTGACGCTGGTGCCAGAAAGGCCTGGCTATGTAGGCCCAGCGCTCCATGGACACCAAAAGGATGTTGGTGTAGTTGGACATTATGCTGAAGTAGGTGGCGAAGCTGACACTTCTATCAAGAATATCATCTGTATCGTCCAACCGGCAAACCTGGTTCTCGTAAATCAACACCGCTATGTGAACAATTCCGTAAAACGAAAAGGCCACATCGCTTAAAGCGAGGGACGCAATGAACGCCCGAGGAGTGGTCCTGAGTCTGGCGTTCACGCAGATGGTCACCACGAGGGTAGAGTTCAACACCACAGACAGCGACAAGGTACTGGCCTGTAGGACCATGTAGGTCATCGTTTTACTCGTCACCCAAGAGTCTTCGTCGTGGCAGGTTCTGTTCATCGTTTTTGTCTTCTATATGTCGTCAGTGCTTCGTCCAGATCTGTAATCGGAGACGGGCATCTCCGAGCCTTGGGCATTCCCATATGTGCTCCGCCTTCCGTTCCAACAGCCAGTGAAGCGTGGGGAGATTCTGTACAGATATGAGAACTGCACTCTCCCTTCCCTGTCATTTATATATGCACGTGCAGTCAGATTTAAATGAAAGTGATCAGTTCAGTCAACTTGTAGAACAATTGCCCCATGGAGTCTGTATAAAGATGAACTTTATATGTATTCCATCCTAAATAGCAACTTCTCCAGGAAGTCACCTTGTAGAACAACTTGTCCAGGCAGTCAACTTGTAGACCAACTTGTCCAGGCAGTCAACTTGTAGAACAACTTGTCCAGGCAGTCAACTTGTAGAACAACTTGTCCAGGCAGCAATCTTGTATAGCCTACTCAAGTAACATAATAACAAACTGGCCCACGTATACAAGTGGAAACTCTTCAGTATTTCAGTGAATTCTAAACAACTGACATAGCACTAGGAATATCCAGCCTAGAAATTGTTTAGAACAACTGACATAGCACTAGGAATATCTAGCCTGGAAATTGTTTAGAACAACTGACATGTCACTAGGAATATCCAGCCTAGAAATTGTTTAGAACAACTGACATGTCACTAGGAATATCCAGCCTAGAAATTGTTTAGAACAATTGACATGTCACTAAGAATATCCAGCCTGGAAATTGTTTAGAACAACTGACATGTCACTAGAAATATCCAGCCTAGAAATTGTTTACAACAACCGACATAGCACTAGAAATATCCAGCCTAGAAATTGTTTAGAACAACCGACATAGCAGTAGAAATATCCAGCCTAGAAATTGTTTAGAACAACCGACATAGCACTAGAAATATCCAGCCTGCAGCGTCCAAGCCAATCACTGCGTCATACAAGATCAAGAAGCATGCTCGCCAATGCTGTCCGGCACAGCACATAATTAATTAATTGTATCTACACTTGGAAGCATGGAGGTGTGTGGAGCCATTGATATGTCAGTTGTGCCACGGCTCCAGCTTTGCTAAAGGTGGTCATCTTTCCAGCTTTTCCCATGTTTTTTTTTTGTATGCAGAAAATCTCAAAAGTACATCAGCAAACACTCTGATGTGTCGGCTGAAACTTCATTTCAGCAACATCTTTGTCCATTCTGTACTTTGTCCATCAGAACTGGTTTGAATGGCAGGATTATTTAATCTGACAAGTCATCAGTTCTACATCACTTGACTTGACAAGCTATTAGTTCTATGTTTGCTGGATCTTACAAGTAATCAATTCTACGTTTGCTAGGTCTTACAAGTAATCAGTTCTACGTTTGCTAGATCTTACAAGTAATTAGTTCTTCATTGCTAGATCTTAATCAGTTCTACGTTGCTAGATCTTACAAGTAATCAGTTATGCATTGCTAGATCTTACAAGTAATCAGTTCAACATTGCTAAATCTTACAAGTAATCAGTTCTACGTTGCTAGATCTTAATCAGTTCTACGTTGCTAAATCTTACATGTAATCAATTCAACATTGCTAGATCTTATAAGTAATCAATTCAACATTGCTAAATCTTACAAGTAATCAGTTCTACGTTGTTAGATCTTAATCGGTTCTACGTTGCTAGATCTTACAAGTAATCAGTTCCACATTGCTAAATCTTACAAGTAATCAGTTGCACATCGCTTGCAAAGAAAACCTTCTGAACTGGGCCAGGATATCTGAACTTCATGCAAACATAATCTGATATGAGGAGCTTTTAACTTTGTCATCCCGAAAGAAATGTTTCCTAAAACACCGTAACCTAACTCGACTGTGTTCACTGGATAACTGTCCTTGATAAAGATCTTGAATGCTTTTAGCATAAGTGCCAGGAGATAAAAGTGATATCAGTGCTAGTGCAGCTCTCGCTGACGGCCATACTACCCGCTCTCAGTTTCTCCTCGTTCGATGGAGCTTTCCACTTTTTTAGTAATACTTGGCAACTTAAAAATAAGAAATCAATGAACTGAAACGTTTCGAGAAAGATGCGGAACAAATATCAAGCAGCTGTGGTCTATAAAAGATGAGAATGCAAATTGGTAATCTTTTAAGCGATATTTGTAATCGTAATCGTGTTTGAAATTGTTCGTTACTGCGTGACTGCTGCATCGAGTGGACAATTTCAAATACTGTTCGATATCGCGCATACTAACAGATTGCTGTATCGATTCTGTTTTTCTGAACTCGTGTTAGAAACTGGAGTTTTAAAATACTCGGAAATACCCTGGGGTCATCGATCCAGCCCATGGACGTCGTTGCTTGTCATTATCTTCATCTGTTGATGTCAAATGAAGCATATTTTTTTACCCAAACTGAAATTGAGAACGATTTTTTTTTTTAATGCAGAAAATCTCAAAAGTACATCAGCAAACACTCTGATGTGTCGTCTGAAACTTCATTTCAGCAACATCTTTGTCCATTCTGTACTTTGTCCATCAGAACTGGTTTGAATGGCAGGATTATTTGATCTGACAAGTCATCAGTTCTACATCACTTGACTTGACAAGCTATTAGTTCTATGTTTGCTGGATCTTACAAGTAATCAATTCTACGTTTGCTAGGTCTTACAAGTAATCAGTTCTACGTTTGCTAGATCTTACAAGTAATTAGTTCTTCATTGCTAGATCTTAATCAGTTCTACGTTGCTAGATCTTACAAGTAGTCAGTTCTGCATTGCTAGATCTTACAAGTAATCAGTTCAACATTGCTAAATCTTACAAGTAATCAGTTCTACGTTGTTATATCTTAATCAGTTCTACGTTGCTAGATCTTACAAGTAATCAGTTCTGCATTGATAGATCTTACAAGTAATCAGTTATGCATTGCTAGATCTTACAAGTAATCAGTTCAACATTGCTAAATCTTACAAGTAATCAGTTCCACGTTGTTAGATCTTAATCAGTTCTACGTTGCTAAATCTTACAAGTAATCAATTCAACATTGCTAGATCTTACAAGTAATCAATTCAACATTGCTAAATCTTACAAGTAATCAGTTCTACGTTGTTAGATCTTAATCGGTTCTACGTTGCTAGATCTTACAAGTAATCAGTTCCACATTGCTAAATCTTACAAGTAATCAGTTGCACATCGCTTGCAAAGAAAACCTTCTGAACTGGGCCAGGATATCTGAACTTCATGCAAACATAATCTGATATGAGGAGCTTTTAACTTTGTCATCCCGAAAGAAATGTTTCCTAAAACACCGTAACCTAACTCGACTGTGTTCACTGGATAACTGTCCTTGATAAAGATCTTGAATGCTTTTAGCATAAGTGCCAGGAGATAAAAGTGATATCAGTGCTAGTGCAGCTCTCGCTGACGGCCATACTACCCGCTCTCAGTTTCTCCTCGTTCGATGGAGCTTTCCACTTTTTTAGTAATACTTTGGCAACTTAAAAATAAGAAATCAATGAACTGAAACGTTTCGAGAAAGATGCGGAACAAATATCAAGCAGCTGTGGTCTATAAAAGATGAGAATGCAAATTGGTAATCTTTTAAGCGATATTTGTAATCGTAATCGTGTTTGAAATTGTTCGTTACTGCGTGACTGCTGCATCGAGTGGACAATTTCAAATACTGTTCGATATCGCGCATACTAACAGATTGCTGTATCGATTCTGTTTTTCTGAACTCGTGTTAGAAACTGGAGTTTTAAAATACTCGGAAATACCCTGGGGTCATCGATCCAGCCCATGGACGTCGTTGCTTGTCATTATCTTCATCTGTTGATGTCAAATGAAGCATATTTTTTTACCCAAACTGAAATTGAGAACGATTTTTTTTAATTTCAGCGATAAATTATTAAAACTCAAATCAGCACATTCCCTCGAGCAACGAATTCCTCTTAACAGATTTTCTGTTCAACGAGAACATTTTCCGGCTGTATTCTAGGCCATATGTAAGAGTTCTTGGGCCGGATAGCGAGGGAGAATCTACTTCTTTTGTAAAAATGGAAACAAACTTCTGCACACATGTCCACGTACCATTCTGTTCACTGTTGGTCAAATTTCAACTTACCTGTTCACTGTCTGTCATATGTTATCATACCTGTTCACTTACCTGTGTCATTTTATCCTATCTGTTTTCCTATCTACTCGTAGCCACTATTTGTCAAATTTCACCCTATCACAAAAACTATCATCCCAGCTCACATTCTCTGTCTCTAACTATCATCCCAGCTCACATTCTCTGTCTCTAACTATCATCCCAGCTCACATTCTCTGTCTCTAACTATCATCCCAGCTCACATTCTCTGTCTCTAACTATCATCCCAGCTCACATTCTCTGTCTCTAACTATCATCCCAGCTCACATTCTCTGTCTCTAACTATCATCCCAGCTCACATTCTCTGTCTCTAACAAACTACATAACTATGACTTTTCCTAACAGTTGAAAAGCCTAGTCTCGTAATGATAAAAAAAACCTTCATCTCATAATCGTTTCTACTCAGCTACCTCAGCCATGGGGCCTAGATTTTACAATTTGTTGTCCGTAAGAACAGCGAGGAGCAGAACCTCTTATCTTAATGCGAAGAAAACTAAATTGATAACTGACAAAACAAACAAGGCAGCTGATATATGTATCAATGAGGAAAAACTGGAAGAAGAGGAGAGTTTTGAATATCTTCGATCACTACTAACTAATAATGGAGACACAATGAGGGAAATTAAAAAGAGGACATCTATTGCTCTTCAGAAAGTAAAACAACTAAAGAATCTGTGGAGAGGAACAGACAGAACTACAAGAATAAGATTTTTAGGGGCATGCATCTTTCCCATCGCAACATATGCCTGTGAGACCTGGACACTTAACAAAACACCCGAGAAATACATAAATGCCCTTGAATGTAAATGCTACAAAAGAGTTCTTCAAATATCATGGACACAAATATATACATACTCATCATCAGGTGCCGTGCCGACTGGCGTTGGCTATTATGCTTCTCCAGAGTACCCGATCCTTCATGCAGGCCATCAGTTCAGTTGGTGATCTCCTCTCACACCATCCCGTCAGACTGTCCAGTATCATTTCTCTTGGTCTTCCTCTTGATCTTCTTCCTTCTATTTTTCCTGTTGTTATAATATTTTCAATGCCCCCTCTTCTCATTGCATGTCCTATGAAAGTACATTGTCTCTCTCTTATCTTTTTGACAAGGTTTTTTGTCTCTCCAGCTCTTCTCCTACATTCTTCATTAGTTATTTTTGCTGTCCAGGGGATCGTAACATTCTTCTAATAAACCACATTTCTGCTGCTTCCAATGATTTTTGTGCAGACCTGCCTATTGTCCATGATTCACTTCCATATAACAAGATAGGTTCAATATAGCATTTTAGGACTCGTTTTCTAACATTCATTGATAAGGATGTGTTGGTTAATATGTTTCTCATTCTCTGAAATGCAGTCTTTGCTTGGTCTATTCTGTTCCTAATTTCTGTTCTGCATTTCCCATCTGAAGTTATTACTGCTCCAAGGTATTTGAATTTCTGCACCTGCTTTAGAATAGTTCCGTTTAATTTAATACTGCATGTTGGTGGATTCTGTTTCTTAGATATAACCATAGTCTCTGTCTTTTTGATGTTCAAAGTAAGGCCTTTCTGTTCACTTTCTTTGGCGACTTTATCCAAGAGATTTTGCAGGTCTTGTTGGTTCTCAGCTATCAGTACTGTATCGTCAGCATACCGAAGGTTGTTAATATTGTATCCTCCAATTTTTATGCCTGGTTCTGTGATGATTTTTCTTAGAATATTCTCGCTATACATAGAAAAAAGGTCTGGAGATAGTACACATCCTTGTCGCACCCCTTGTTTTATAGGTTGATATTTTCCAATCCTATTTTCAACTCGAACTGCTGCTTCTTGCTGCCAGTATAGATGTTTTACAATCCTCAGGTCTTTGCCGTCTATATTGATGTCTTCAAGCATTTTAATAATTTCATTATGTTTCACCTTGTCAAATGCCTTGGTGTAATCAATGAAGCATAAGTAGAGATCTTTCTGTACTTCTAAAGCTCTTTCTGTTAGTGTTCGTAAAGCATAAATGGCATTGTGTGTTCCCTTTCCTTCAACAAATCCAAACTGTTCATCTGCTATTTCCATTTTTATCTTTTTCCTTGTTCTTCTCATAATTATTCTCAGAAGTAGCTTCGTTATGTGACATGAGAGGCTGATAGTCCGGTGGTCGTCACATTCCTTTGCACCTGGTTTCTTTGGTAGTGCTATAAACGTGGATTTAATCAGGTCACTGGGAATATAACCACTGTTGTAAATGTCATTCAGTAACTTGGTTATTATTTTTATTCCTGTCTCCTCTAGTGCCTCTATTTCTTCTATTGTTATATCATCAGGCCCAGTCGCTTTTCCTTGCTTCATGTGTTTGATGGCATCTATGATTTCATTTTCAAGTATTGGTGGTCCATCACAGTTTTCAGTATCTGGTGTTCATTCTGGTCTTTCTCCTCCATATAGCTCACCGATATACTCTGTCCACCTGTCCACAATGTCTTCTTTTCCCATTAACATTTTACCTTCTTTCGATTTCAGGCATCCTGTAGTATATATTTTGCTTTCATGCCTGTGAGTTCATTAATTCGTTTGTGCATGTTTTTGCTGTCTTTAATATGAGAATCCTCTATCTGTCTGCACTGCTCATTTAACCACACTTCTTTTGCTTCTCTGCATTTGCGTCTTATTTATTTATCTTGCTATATTTTTCCTCATTATTTTTACTCCTCCTCCTCTTGTCCATCAGTCCTAAGATGTCGTCTGTCATCCATTTATTTTTAGGGGCTTCTTTTTTTGGTGGTATTATCTCCTTAACTGTTTGGTGGATAGAATCTCTTAACATTTCCCATTGTTCATCTATACTATTTATCTTTGCTATTGCATTGTATCTATTTGTTATAATAACTTTGTATTGTTCTCGCAGTTCTTGGTCATTTTTAAGAAGTTCTGTATTCAGTTTGATGTTTCTCACTTTTCTGCCTGCTTTCTTTAGCTTTGTTCTAACTTTTCCACAGAGTGGATCATGGTCACTATTGTAGTCAGCTCCTGGCATGGTTTTTGTTGTCAGTAACGCATTGCGGAATCGTTTGTTGATTAATATGTAGTCTATCTGGTTAAAAGTCTTTTTGTCTGGACTGCACCACGTTGCCAGTCTTCGAGGATGTTATTTAAACCAGGTGTTTCCTACAACCATGCTGTGTATTCTTGCCCATTCAATTAATTTATAACCTCTGTCATTCCTCTCCCCCAGTCCATAGTCACCAACGATGTCTGAAGTTCTTCCTTTACTAACTTTGGCATTAAAATCTCCCATGACTATGGTAACTTCATGTGACTTTGTGTGTTTTAGTGCTGTCTCTATGTCATTATAAAATAGCTGAACATCTTCTTCAGAGCTTTCATATACATACTACAAGAGCTTAATATTGAAGAAGGCTGGCTAGTAAAGAGATTAAAGAAAGAGAACTTGAATATTTTGGACACATTAAACGTCATGATAATCTAGAGAAGACCATCTTGGAAGGGTACATAATGGGAAAAAAGAAAGAGAGGAAGACCAAGGCGACGATGGCTGCAAGACATCGTTGATGATCTGCAAATGGATGCATCAGCAGCAGGTCATCTTGCTCACAACCAAGAAGCCTACAGGAGTGCTGTTATGGAGGCAAAGTTCCGCAAGGAACATGCAAATGAATGAATGTCTCCCACGTATATTTCATTCAAAGTTCAACGAGAGGGCATTGTCAGTTATGGGACAGTAGTTTTCCTAACACTTGAACTTATTAACTCCCTTTGACTATGGCAATACTTCCATAAGGTCAGTACTTATATCATGGAGCTTCTGACGTGAGCGCGAGGTCAGTACTTATATCAAGTAAAAGAACATAGAACAAGTGGTCACATAGACATAGCACTTTTAGAAGTTAAAATGAAAGAAAGAAAAAAAAGAAAGAATGAACGAACGAAAGAAAGGGAAAAAAAAAGAAAAATGACAAGAGAATGACCTAGAACTTCAACCACGGTCCGCGGGAGGACGAGTAGCCATCCAGGCACGAGAGAACAGCGCATTAGTCACTTTGGCCAAGTAGCAGGCAGTTCTGAGCAGCACAGATCGAAGACCCAAGCAACAGAACAAGCCAGACCATATTCTCACCAACAAGATGGCGGACAGTGTAAACATTCTAAAACTCACTACAAGAAAGAGGATTACTTCTCTGGGTCAACAAAGGGAGATCACCTCTGCTCAGAAAGCTGGGAGATGTTGATTGTGTGTGTGGCAGTTCACGCGAACTCTGAGCAGCTGGAAATGTGAACATTGTTTACATTTGTTTAAGTACGGAAAATGATATTTGTAATTGTAGAAAATTATGTTTGAATCTGGGCACAATATTGAAACTGTTAAAAAATATTTGAAATTGTGTGTATGTGTATTGGGGGGGGGGGTCAGAAACTGAGTGGACAGCATCATTAAGTAATGGATGAATGTCGTGAAGATAAGGAAGGACAACATCAAGAAATAGATAAATGTCATGAAGATAAGAACTGACGATATCAATAAACGGATGAACGTTATGAAGATAAGAGTGGACACCATAACGAAATGGATGAATGCCATGAAGATAAGAGTGGACAATATCAAGAAATTGATGAATGTCATGAAGATAAAAAGGACAACATTCAAGAAATGGATAAACGTCATGAAGATAAAGAGTAGACAACTTCAAGAAATGGGTGAACATCATGAAGATAAGAGTGGACACTACAGGGAAATGGATGAATGAGTGAAGATAAAGATTGAACAACATCAAGAAATGGATGAACGTCATGAAGATAAAGAGTGTACAATATCAAGAAATTGATGAACGTCATGAATATAAGAGTGGACAACATCAATAAATGGATGAAAGTCATGAAGAAAAGAGTGGGCAAAATCAAGAAATTGATAAACGTCATGAATATAAAGAGTGGACAAACATCATGAAATGAATGAATGTCTTGAAGATAAGAGTAAACAGTGACAAAAAATGGATGAACGTCATAAGAGTGGACAACATCAAGAAATGGATGGACGTCATAGTAGTGAACATCAAAATAAGATGGACGGCCATAATGACGACCAAGAAGGGATAAATCAAGATATGGGTAAGCAACATCAATAGATGGGTAAAATAATTTGTACAGTTGTATAAGCATGAAGATATAACCGGACAACATCAAGAGATGAATAAACATCGTCATGGGATGTAAGGATAGCATAAGGTGGTGTACCCAAAGGATCAAGAGATGTACAGACAACATGACGCGGTGGATGGACAACTTCACTAAAGGTGAATGGAAAACTTAATGAGATGTTCCGACAACATAAAAAAATGGATTGAAAACATCAAACGATGGATGATCAATATCAAGAAATGAATGAATATCAACAGATTAGCTAAAGAGAAATGGTAAAACAAAAAAATGTCTAGAGGTATAATAATCTGCCGATGAATTCCACTCAGTTTTAAGTGTCTGGGAGAGCACATGATGATGATGATGATGATGATGATGATGATGATGACGATGATGATGATGATGATGATGCAATAGGACCCAGAACCTCGCTAGAGAACAAATAACACAATTTATCTGCACCACTTACACAATATTTGCACAGATTTTCATTGCCATGACAACGATATTTGACAAGTTCTGACTAAAAGATGAAAACCAACATTGGTCTTTGGTGTTGCTCTGCTACCCAGACTTCCTGGAACTAGCTGACTAGCGGTAGTGGTCTGTGCTGTGTTTGTGTTTCAGACCTTGCGGTCGGTTCACTGTTCTGAATTCTGAGTGCTTTCTGTGGAGTTTTTCGGTGTACCAGGTCTGTAGTTTTCTAAGAACTGTTTTAGTAATTCTCTGACCATTTCTATGGACTGTTTCAGTAATTCTCTGAACATTTCTATGGACTGTTTCAGTAATTCTCTGAACATTTCTATGGACTGTTTCAGTAATTCTCTGAACATTTCTATGGACTGTTTCAGTAATTCTCTGAACATTTCTATGGACTGTTTCAGTAATTCTCTGAACATTTCTATGGACTGTTTCAGTGTTCTGATCAAGTCTTCTAGAGACATCAACTGTTCAGTCTTACACTCCAGATTTATGTAATCAGATTTAGTTTTTCTGTATTATGAGTAGTGAATATTTTCACGATTTAAAAAAAAGCACTTGTTTGTACGTTAGAACATACATGGACTAACCTTCTGAATTTATCTATAAAATTTTGTTCTTTCAGCGAATGTCCAGTGTAACTTCACCACGACAATACCACAGATTAATGAATATTTTGCGAATATCCAGAAGAAATTCAGAAATCGTTTTTGGAATAACATTCAGGGGACGATTTTAGGAATAACATTCAGGGGACGGTTTTAGGAATAACATTCAGGGGACGATTTTAGGAATAACATTCAGGGGATGGTTTTAGGAATAACATTCAGGGGACGGTTTTAGGAATAACATTCAGGGGACGGTTTTAGGAATAACATTCAGGGGACTGTTTTAGGAATAACATCCAGGGGACAATGTTAGGAATAACATTCAGGGGATGGTTTTAGGAATAACATTCAGGGGACGGTTTTAGTGAACGTTCGCCATAATTACTTAAAAACCTTCAAGATTTTAGTAAGTGGCTGTCAGAACAATAGTAAATATATGTTAGAACAATAGCAAATATCTGCTAGGACAATAGTGAATATCTGTTAGAACAATAGTAAATATGTGTTAGAACAATAGCAAATATCTGCTAGGACAATAGTGAATATCTGTTAGAACAATAGTGAATATCTGTCAGAACAATGGTGAATATCTGCGAGAGCAATAGTGAATATTTGTCAGAACAATATTTAATATTTGTCAAAAAATATTGAATATCTGCTAGAACAATAGTAAATATATTTCAGAACAATAGTAAATATCTGTCAGAACAATATTGAATATCTGTCAGAACAATAGTGAATATCCATCATAACTTTGGTGAACATCTAGATATGTTAAAAACGACACAGTCATGGCTACAGCTCCAAGCAATGTGTCTCTGCAGCTAAGTAAAAAGTCATAAGAAGGAGTGTGTGGAGTACTAAAATATAAAGACTGTACCGTGTAAAATATATAGACTCCACCGTGTAAAATATATAGACTGTACCTTGTAAAATATACAGACTGTACCTTGTAAAATATATAGACTGTACCTTGTAAAATATACAAACTGTACCTTGTAAAATATACAGACTGTACCTTGTAAAATATATAGACTGTACCTTGTAAAATATATAGACTGTACCTTGTAAAATATATAAACTGTACCTTGTAAAATATATAGACTGTACCTTGTAAAATATATAGACTGTACCTTGTAAAATGTATAGGCTGTACCTTTTAAAATATATAGACTGTACCTTTTAAAATATATAGACTGTACCTTGTAAAATATATAGACTGTACCTTTTAAAATATATAGACTGTACCTTGTAAAATATATAGACTGTACCTTGTAAAATATATAGACTGTACCTTGTAAAATATATAAACTGTACCTTGTAAAATATATAGACTGTACCTTGTAAAATATATAGACTGTACCTTGTAAAATATATAGACTGTACCTTGTAAAATATATAGACTGTACCTTGTAAAATCACTAGTCTCTCCTGGCGAGGGTCGAGGGTTCAAATCCAGCCGGAGGTGCTGTAGACATGGGTACCTGACTTCTTGTGAAATTGGGGATGGAAAAGCGGACAGACGAAATGTTGACCACGTCACCCTCTGGTGTGCTGACAGGTCAAGGAAAATATGGGCACTAACACCATATCCCTATGTGCCTTTAAGGCATGACAAGGTTACCTTTACCTTATAAAATAAATAGAACCTACCTTATAAAATAGACCTTACATTATAAAAGAAATAGAATCTACCGCATAAAATAAACTCTATCGTATAAAATAGAATCTATCTTGTAAAATAGACTCTACCTTATAAAATAAATATAATCTACCTTATAAAAAAGACTCTGTCTTGTAAAATGAAAATAATAGATAAAGTCGTAAAATAGACCGAATCTTGAAGCAAAAAGAACTGACTTTGTACCATTAAAAAAATTGTATCTTGTACAACAAAGAGACTAGGTCTTTTAATATAAACAAACTGGACCGTATAGCGCAAATAAACTAGACCCTTGTAATACAAACTTGACTTCTCTGCCGCCTCTGCTAATCAAAGATACGCACGGTAAATTACAAAAGAAGTTGGTCAGCGTGATGAATCTCATCTAACATCTGACAGTAACTTCTATGTCAAGTACATTAAGCGGCTATAACTTCACACACTGTGTGCGGAGTTTCCTGATCTATAAAAGCGAACCATGCACACTGAATAAATCAGTGCAAAGATCACAAACGGCAACAGTGTGGTAGCTTATTCTTATCTTATATCCTATATACTTCCCGTGTCGTTAAACGTCACACAGGGCTCGCAAGGTAGTTCGCCAATTTTTCCTGTCTTCGGCGAGTCTTTCAACCTCATCAAAGGATTTTATGCCTTTTAATTTGGCCTCTCTTAACAATGTCCTCTTCAGAGTTTCACGCGGTCTGCCTCTTTTCCTTCGGCCTGTTGTGTTCCACTTGATAGCTTGTTTTGGGATTCTCTGATCATTTCTTCTCATCAAGTGACCAACATATGTACATCTCCTTTTCCTGATCACCCATGAGACTGGTTGTTGTTCAGTCTTATCTCTGCATTGTTCTTGAATGCCGAGTAATTTCCTTAGGCATTTGTTTTCAAAAGAGTCTGATGTCTTGTCTATTTCTTTAGTTGTTTTCCAGCTTTCACGTGCATAAATGAGGGTGGATATTACATTTGAATTGAATAGTCTTAACTTGGTAGCTTATTACAAAAGTGTTAAGAATACCATGGACAACAAAGATAACAAACAGGGAACGTCTAACACAGGCAAATGTAGAAAGGAACCGAACTAAATACATAAGGAAACAACAGTCATTAATCACTGGACATATAATGAGAAGAAGAGGTCTTGAAGACATCACAACAACAGTAAGGATAAATGGGAAAGAGAGGCAGGGGAAGATCAAGAGAGAAGGCAAATCATGTACAGTCTGACGCGAAGGAAGTCACCAGCTGAGGAGGTGAAAGATATCAAGGACCGAAGAAGTATTGTACACCAAAGCCTGTCCGCCAGGCACATGATGATGATGATGATGATGATGATGATGATGATGATGATGAATTCTAGAATAGCTTTTTTAATGAGTCAATTTCACATTTATAAGCATTTTTATTCACAGAACAGACAGATCACACAGTGTGCATCACAACATGAACAACACAACAGCCACCGGAAAATGCTACAACGGTTTCTGGCTTTTGCACGGACAAATCACAGTTTTAGAAGTCATCATTCAACCATGTATCCAGGCGTTATCTTTAGTTCTAAACATCATCCTACTCAGAACCATCTGCTGCAGTTCAAGGCTAAGAACTCACACCCACGTGTTCATCGCTTCCCTTGCAGGAAATGACGCCATCTTTTCTACTTTCGGTCTGATATGCGTGGGTATGATGGTATACGGGAAGCACGTGTGCTTTCCGCAAGAAGCGATTTCTTATATGGACCGAAGTTTGTACGTTTCTCAGGTATTCATCACTTTCTCCACCTACATAAACATTTCCTTTGTTTCTGTAGAGAGATGGCTATACATAGCGCGGCCCTATCTACATCAGAGAATTGTGTCGTCCAAAACGACGTACGGAGCAATGGCTGCAGGTTGGCTAGTTCCACTCTTGGTGGCGATGGATGGATGGATTCTACCAGCAGATTTGAACTCCAAAGTGGAACAGTTCAAACTCAACAGTCTTTACCCGATCTTACACTTCCTAGTCTGTATTTTCCTTTTCGGCATCTACATCCACCTAACACTCATCATCGGGGGCCAGCTCAGAGCTATAAACAAACAAAAGTCAGCCATTTTAGCAACCATGGGCAGACAACTTGAGCGTGTGCAACCAGTCGAGCAGAAACTGCGATCACTGATGGAAAACCTGAGGAGTACGCGGCTCCTGCTGACAGTTTTTGGGGCCTTCTTCTTTCTGTTGACTCCAGGCGCGTGTTTCCACGTCATTGAAAACTTCAAGTCAGTGCACGCTGAGCACCATCTCACCCACGAGGTGCTTAAAGTTCTGATCTACTTTCATGGTTCGGTCAATTTTGTAGTGTTTGCCAGCCAGGACAGACAATTCAGAAGTTTGTTGGTTGATTCCGTACACAAGCTCTGCCGACGTGGAAAGTCTACACTTGTGTACTGTAGAGTCTGTCACCAGAGAATCCGTCCAGTGGGGGGTTCGGAGAACAGGACAGGTACCACGGTTGTTTCACGGGGACTGTAGGTGTAAGAGTAGTGGTAGTAACAGTAGTAAATGTGGTTATGGTAGGATTGTAGTAGTTGTAATAGTAGGAGTAGTAGTAGTAAATGTGGTTATGGTAGGATTGTAGTAGTTGTAATAGTAGGAGTAGTAGTAGTAAATGTGGTTATGGTAGGATTGTAGTAGTTGTAATAGTAGGAGTAGTAGTAGTAAATGTGGTTATGGTAGGATTGTTGTAGTAGTAGTAGTTGTAGTAGTAGTAATGTGGTTATGGTAGGATTGTAGTAGTTGTAATAGTAGGAGTAGTAGTAGTAAATGTGGTTATGGTAGGATTGTAGTAGTTGTAATAGTAGGAGTAGTAGTAGTAAATGTGGTTATGGTAGGATTGTAGTAGTTGTAATAGTAGGAGTAGTAGTAGTAAATGTGGTTATGGTAGGATTGTAGTAGTTGTAATAGTAGTAGTAGTAGTAAATGTGGTTATGGTAGGATTGTAGTAGTTGTAATAGTAGTAGTAGTAGTAAATATGGTTATGGTAGGATTGTAGTAGTTGTAATAGTAGTAGTAGTAGTTGTAATAGTAGTAGTAGTAGTAGTAAAAGTGGTTATGGTAGGATTGTAGGAGTTGTAATAGTAGTAGTAGTAAATGTGGTTATGGTAGGATTGTAGTAGTTGTAATAGTAGTAGTAGTAGTAGTAGTAGTAGTAGTAGTAGTAGTAAATGGTGTCGTGGTAGGATTGTAGTAGTAGTATAGTAGTAGTAGTAGTAGTAGTAGTAACAGTAGTAAATGAGGTGTCGTGGTAGGATTGTAGTAGTAGTAGTAGTAGTAGTAGTAGTAGTAGTAGTAGTAGTAGTAACAGTAGTAAATGAGGTGTCATGGTAGGATTGTTGTAGTAGTAGTAGTAGTAGTAGTAGTAGTAGTAAATGAGGTGTCATGGTAGGATTGTTGTAGTAGTAGTAGTAGTAGTAAATGAGGTGTCATGGTAGGATTGTTGTAGTAGTAGTAGTAAATGTGGTCGTGGTAGGTTTGTAGTAGTAGTAGTAGTAGTAGTAGTAGTAATAGTAGTAGTAGTAGAAGTAGTAGTAATAGTAGTAGTAGTAGTAGTAGTAGTAAATGGTGTCGTGGTAGGATTGTAGTAGTTGTAGTAGTAGCAGTAGTAACAGTATAAAATATTTTCGCAATAGGATTGTAGTAGTAGTTGTAGTAGTAGTAGTTGTTGTTGTTGTATTAGTAGTAGTGGTAACTGTAGCAACAGATAAAGAGAAATTATGACAGTGCTCAGAGGCAAGGGATACACATGGAAGGAAGCAGAGAATAATTCCAAGAACAGGAGTGACTGGAGAACCTTTATCCGTGGCCTATGCTCACATGGGAATGAAAGGCGATGATGATGATGCTAACAGTAGCATCGGTTTAAATGTAAATAAAACTTGCAGTATTAGTAACTACAGTAGCGTAACAGTGGTAGCGGTAGAAGTAGTTGCAGTAATAGATGCAGTAGTAGTGGTAGTGTGAATGTAATCAAAGCCCTATACGAGGATTTTCAGTACAAAATGATCTGTGTAGAACATACCTCCAGCAGCTTTAGGGTACAAACAGGAGTGAAACAGGGATGTGTACTATCACCAACATTATTTATCTTGGCAGTAGACTGGTTAATGAAGGAGGCAACATCAGACAAACGCAGAGGATTACAATAGACCCTTGACACAGTGCTGGAGGACCTTGACTTTGCGGATGACATTTGTCTACTATCAAGCAGTCACAAAGATATGCAAGATAAAATAAACAAGCTAACTCAGAATCCAAACAACATAGGACTAAAGATCAACGTAGGAAAGACAAAGTTAATGAAACAAAATGTGAACAACAGAAATGTACTCAGAGTAGATAGCAAGGTAGTGGAGGAGGTCAACGAATTTGTATACCTTGGCAGTAGAGTATTATAAAATGGAGACAGCACAGAGGACATCAACAGCAGACTTACTAGAGCAAACCAGGCTTTTGCAGTGCTGCAAACTATATGGGAATCTAAAAAACTAAGCATGAATACGAAAATCAGGATATTTAAGAGTAATGTTCTAAGTGTACAACACTATGGAAGTGAATGCTGGAAAATCACCAAAACCATAGAAAACAAGTTGAATTCTTTCCAGACTAAATGTTTACGAAGAATTAGAAAAATATTTGGCCAAACACCATAAGAAATAACATCTTGTTGGCAGAAATACAGATGAAGCCACTGACAGCAATTATTGAGGAAAGACGCTGACGATGGTTGGGACATGTGCTCCGAATGACTGACAACTCACTACCAAAAATAGCACTAAGATGGACACCACAGGGGAACAGAAGTAAGTGTAGACCAAAAGAGACATGGAGAAGAACAACAGAAAGAATGTTGAGCAATAGAGGGCTCATCTGGGCAAGAGCAGAAAAAAGGCAAAGAACAGGCATTTGTGAAAAACCCTTGTGGAAGCCCCATGTGCTCTGGGCACTTAAGGCTCGGAGAGAGAGTAGTAATAGTATTATTATTATTATTATTATTATTATTATTAGTGGTAGTAGTAGTAGTAGTAGTAGTAGTACTAGTAGTAGTAGTAGTAGTAGCAGCAGCAATAGTAGTAGTAGTAATAGTAGTAGTGGTAGCAGTAGTAGTACTAGTAGCAGGAGTAGTAGTAGTAGTAGCAGTAGTAGTAGCAGTAATATAGAAGTAGTAGTGGCAGGAGTAATAGCAGTAGCAGTACAAACAGCAACAGTAGTAGTAACAGCAGCGGCAATAGCAGTGACAGTAGCAGCAGCAGCAGTCGCAGTAGCAATAGTAGTAGTAGTACCAGCAGCAGAAGCAGTAGCAGTAGTAATAGTAACAGTAGTAATAACAGCAGTAGTAGTAGTAGTAGTAGTAGAAGCAGCATTAGTAGTAGTAGTAGTAGAAGCAGCAGCAGCAGCAGTAGTAGTAGTAGTAAAAGTAGTAGCAGCAGCAGCAGTAGTAGTAGTAGTACCAGCAGCAGAAGCAGTAACAGTAGTAATAGTAACAGTAGTAATAACAGCAGTAGTAGTAGTAGTAGTAGAAGCAGCATTAGTAGTAGTAGTAGTAGAAGCAGCAGCAGCAGCAGTAGTAGTAGTAGTAAAAGTAGTAGCAGCAGCAGCAGTAGTAGTAGTAGTACCAGCAGCAGAAGCAGTAACAGTAGTAATAGTAACAGTAGTAATAGCGGCAGTAGTAGTAGTAGTAGTAGTAGTAGTAGTAGTAGTAGAAGCAGCATTAGTAATAGTAGTAGAAGAAGCAGCAGCAGTAGTAGTAGTAGTAGTAAAAGTAGTAGCAGCAGTAGTAGTAGTAGCAACAGCACCAGCACCAGTAGTAGTAGTAGTATTAGTAGTAGTAGTAGTAGTTGTAGTAGTAGTTGGTGTTGTAGTAGTAGTAGTAGTAGTAGTAGTAGTAGTAGGTTAGTAAGAATAATATTAACAGAAGAAAAGACAGCAGATAATACATCAAGACCAGACATTACAGATCATTGTCCAGCCTCCCATTTTCCTGACGTTACACCGACTTCTGGAGATGGCAGGCAGTTGTTTGGAGCAGATGCTGGTGCCTTGTTCAGCAGCTTCCCGCCATGACATATTCCTGGTGCCCCGATGAGAAAGACAACAGCCTGTGTTGTCTGATACCAGCTTATAACATTTCTCATGAGCTTTCATTGGATATAAATGGTAGCTTGTTCTTTGCAGAGATACGTGGATGATTACGTCATCGATACAAAAATGTCTGGTCACGCTTCATTGCGCGATAGAGTATTAGTCCTCTGACATTAAGTACATGTCAGAATTATGGACACAAGCGAATTATTTTGAAATCTGTCAATCATCATCTACACATTTAACTTCATAACGTTGTCAGTCAAAAGATCATCGCCCAATCCAGACAACATGATCTTGGAGACAATATGTTTTAAATGAAATTTCCGCAGCGAAAAATTTTGTTTAGAGAAATTGTGGCACGTGTTCTTTGGCTGGCGTAGTTTGAGCGTGTTATTGCTGTCAATAAAGTTATTGAGATTGTGTGTTATTGTCAAGCTTATGTATGACGTTAGTGTACCAACTGTTGTATAACGTTGGTATAACAACTGTTGTATGGCGTTACTGTACCAACTGTTGTTTGACATTACTGTACCAACTGTTGATTGACGTTACTGTACCAACTGTTGTTTGACGTTACTGTACCAACTGTTGATTGACGTTACTGTACCAACTGTTGTTTGACGTTACTGTACCAACTGTTGTTTGACGTTACTGTACCAACTGTTGATTGACGTTACTGTACCAACTGTTGTTTGACGTTACTGTACCAACTGTTGTTTGACGTTACTGTACCAACTGTTGTTTGACGTTACTGTACCAACTGTTGTATGGCGTTACTGTACCAACTGTTGTTTTACGTTACTGTACCAACTGTTGTTTGACGTTACTGTACCAACTGTTGTTTGACGTTACTGTACCAACTGTTGTTTGACGTTACTGTACCAACTGTTGTATGGCGTTACTGTACCAACTGTTGTTTGACGTTACTGTACCAACTGTTGTATGTTGTATCTTGCTTACAACCTAGAGGACTACAGGAGGGCTGTTAGGGAGGCAAAGTTCCCCAAGGGACATGCAAATGGCTATAATTATACTATAATTACAAGAGTGGCGATTGTAAATACATATGTATCCATGATTGTATGTATAGCTCCAAGCGATAGGATTAGAAGAATGGAGATTGTAAACGCAAATTCAAGTGCTAGGTTTAGAAGAATGGAGATAGCAAATGTAACTGAATAGATAGTAAGGGGAAATTAATTATGTAAAGTTAACACCCCCGATTTTTATGAATTACGTAAAAGCTATCGGGGATTCATCTGGAGTTCAGTTAGATTCAGAGAATTAGGTTAGGAACAGTTTGTGTTTCATTGAGAGTTCTGGTTAAAATGGGTACAGATCTGTGGAGAAAAAAAAACACAATAAACCCACTTGCACCTAGAAGCGATTCATTCATTTTATTATACATTTTCGTCTATTATTATTATTATTATTATCAGTCAATTAATATAATATATTATCATCATGATAATGATCATCATCATCCTCAATATCAGTTGCTAAGTATAATATATTATTATCATCTTTCGTCTCTTAATATAATATATTATTATCATCATTAGTCTCTTAGTATAATATATTATTATCATCATTTGTCTCTTAGTATAATATATTATTATCACCATTAGTCTCTTAGTATAATATATTACTATCATTATTATTCGCTTAGTATAATATATCATTATCATCATTAGTCTCTTAGTATATATTAATATCATCATTAGACTCTTAGTATAATATACTGTTATCATCAATAGTTTCTTTGTATAATATATTATTATAATTATCATCATCATCATCATCATCAATGCCTTAATATAACATATTATCATCATCATAAATCTCTTAGTATAATATATCATCATCATAATCATCATCATCATCATCAATCTCTTAGTATAATATATTATCATATCATTAGTCTCTTAGTATAATATATCATCATAATCATCATCATCATCCATTTATAATATATTATCATCATCATCAATCTCTTAATAGAAAATATTATCATCATTATCAATCTCTTATTAAAATATATTGTCATCATTATCAATCTCTTAATATAATATATTATCATTTGCATCATTAATCTCTTAGTGCTATATATATATATATATATATATATATATATATATATATATATATATATATATATATATATTCATCAAATAAAGCATCATCAGTCTCTTAAAATAATCTATTATCATCATCATCATTTCTGCCTCCTTTTGCATGATCCTCCGAGGCCACCACATTTCCATATTTTCCACCCTACCTTTCAATCCATCTGCTTTTGTCTGATGTTGAGCTGTCAGTTTCTGTCTGTTGTTATTTGATGTTGAGCTGTCAAAGTCTGTCTGTTGTTATTTGATGTTGAGCTATCAGTTTCTGTCTGTTATTTGATGTTGAGCTATCAGTTTCTGTCTGTTATTTGATGTTGAGCTGCCAGTTTCTGTCTGCTATTGATTGATCTTGAATACCGGATCCTGACCCCTGTTTAAATAATTCTTGCTTCTTTCATGAAATTCTATGATGACATTTTTCTCCAAATTCCACACAGTCCACACTTTTTTTATTGGCTTCATGTGAAAAAAATGATAAAGATTTGACAGTTGCAAACTGTCCCCTAAAAATACAAGAAATTCATGGGCACTCATTCATTCATTCATTTGCATGTCCCTTGCGGAGCTTTGGCTCCCTAACAGCTCTCCTGTAGGCCTCTCGATTGTGAGCAAGATGGCCTGCTGCTGCTGCATCCAGTTGCAGATCGTCAACGATCTGATATTATTCATCTTCGTTTTGGTCTTCCTCTCTTTCTTTTTCCCATTATGTACCCTTCTAAGACGGTCTTCTCTAGATTATCATGTTTGTTTAATGTGTCCAAAATATTTAAGTTTTCTCTCTTTAATCCTCTTTACTAGCCAGCCATCTTCAATATTAAGTTCTTGTAGTATGGATATATTTGTTCTTTTTTGTGTCCATGATATTTGGAGAACTCTTCTGTAGCATTTACATTCAAATGCATTTATGTGTTTCTCAGCTGCTTTGTTAAGTGTCCAGGTCTCACAGGCATATGTTGCCATGGGAAAGATGCATGCCCTTAAAAATCTTTTTTTTTTTTGTAGTTCTGTCTGCTCCTCTCCACAGATTCTTTATTTGTTTTACTTTCTGAAGAGCGATAGATGTCCTCCTTTTAATTTCCCTCATTATATCTCCATTAATAGTTAGTAGTGATCCAAGATATTCAAAACTCTCCACTTCTTCCAGTTTTTCCTCATTGATAATTGTATGGGACTATCAGGAACCTTCATTTCTGACAGGTCACCTTCATGTCACGATCTCTGTTCCTGGCTGTAAGGTAAGCAAGGGGAGAGAAGAGATGTTCCTTGATGAAATCATGGGGAAGCGAAGAGTTATCGATCTTGAAGGTACGAGTAAAAGCTGACACAGTTATCAGCAACAACAAACACGGACCTGACCTTTCAGTTTGAGGCTCTCTGTGCGCGTGTTTGCCTTCAGCATCTGCACACCATGAGAAACACAACAACCAGACCTCGGCCATATCTGAACCGTTATCTCTCTACAGTGTTAAATATCAAATAAAGGGGGGAGGGGGTGTCTGAACTCGTTGTACGGCGTACCAGTTTCACATAATTCTCTTTTTTTTTCTTGCAGTACGGAAGCTCATCGCGTCAATGTTGATCAATTTAGATCTGCCAGGGAACTGTGTGAATGAATTCAAAGAGATCATTCTTATACACTGATGGTGCGGCTCTAGCGGTGACTACAACAGATCTGGTAAAAAGAAAAGTATCCTCCTTCCCCAAGTTGCTCTTTGTACCTGACTTAGTTCTGTTTCACTTTACTGTGGCGGTCACTACAGAGCTCAGCATAGAAGTAGTATAGACAAGCATCAATGTTGAGAGAATAGTATAGATAAGCATCAGTGTTGAGAGAGTCGTATAGATAAGTGTGAATGTTGAGAGAGTAGTATACATAGACGTGAATGTTGAGAGAGTAGTACACATAGACGTGAATGTTGAGAGAGTAGTACACATAGACGTGAATGTTGAGAGAGTAGTACACATAGACGTGAATGTTGAGAGAGTAGTACACATAGACGTGAATGTTGAGAGAGTAGTACACATAGACGTGAATGTTGAGAGAGTAGTACACATAGACGTGAATGTTGAGAGAGTAGTACACACAGACGCGAATGTTTAGAGACTAGTACACATAGACGTGAATGTTGAGAGAGTAGTACACACAGACACGAATGTTGAGAGACTAGTACACACAGACACGAATGTTTAGAGACTAGTACACACAGACACGAATGTTTAGAGACTAGTACACACAGACATGTTGAGAGAGTAGTACACACAGACACGAATGTTGAGAGAGTAGTACACACAGAAGTGAATGTTGAGAGACTAGTACACACAGACATGAATGTTGAGAGAGTAGTACACACAGATATGAATGTTGAGAGAGTAGTACACACAGATATGAATGTTGAGAGAGTAGTACACACAGACGTGAATGTTGAGAGATTAATATAAACATGGATGTTGGGACACTCGTGCAGCTAGGCCACAGCATTGAAAGAACAGTACAAATGAGCATCAATGTTCAGTTAGAAATACAGACAGACGTTGGTCTTGCCAGAATGGTACAGAAAAGCCGTCTTTGTTGAGAGAGTAATGCAGTCATCAATGTTGAAAGCGTAGTACACACAGACATAAATGTTGAGAGAGTAGTACAGACATCAATGTTGAGAGAGTAGTGCAGACATCAATGTTGATAGAGCAGTGCAGACATAAATGCTGACACAGCAGTACAAACATCACTTGCCGAGAAAATAGTACAGGCAGACATCAATGTTGAGAGAGTAGTAAAGGTAGATATCGATGTTATGAGAATAGTACAGACATTAATATTGAGAAAATACCACAGACAGAATCAGTTCTAAGAGAGTAGTACAGACAGAATCAGTTCTAAGAGAGTAATACAGACAGAATCAGTTCTAAGAGAGTAGTACAGACAGAATCAGTTCTAAGAGAGTAGTACAGACAGAATTAGTTCTAAGAGAGTAGTACAGACAGAATCAATCCTAAGAGAGTAGTACAGACAGAATCAGTTCTAAGAGAGTAGTACAGACAGAATCAGTTCTGGGAGAGTAGTACACACCGACATTGATATTAAGAGAACAGAAAGAACATCAGTGTTGTGAGAGTTAGTTAAGATAGGCATTGCTTTTAAGAGAAGAATTCTGCAGGTATATTTCAAAACTTGGCCTTGGAAATACGCAAGAATTTGGCTGCTCAAGTACCAATCTGGCAACATAGAGGCGCAGAACAATCGATTAGATTTTGTTGTATGCTGTGATTGGTTTCTCTGCGACTTTAACTTTCTGGGTAAAAATCCAGTGCTCCTCTCACTAAAACCCGCTACAAGATAACCATTTGCTGGAATAATTTTGATCATCATCATCATCATCATCAGGTGCCGTGCCGACTGGCGTTGGCTATTATGCTTCTCCAGAGTACCCGATCCTTCATGCAGGCCATCAGTTCAGTTGGTGATCTCCTCTCACACCAACCCGTCAGACTGTCCAGTATCATTTCTCTTGGTCTTCCTCTTGATCTATTTTGATCAATATTAAAAAAAAAAAACATTACAAATCATGTACGCAGCGAATCTTCATGAAACATAACTAGCAGTCTCTTGGAAGATTATATCTCTACTTTCTGTCAGTGATTACAGCTCTAAACAGAAACCGTGATTACCGCACGACAGATATCTTTGGCGCCGTTCTGTGGTTACAATGAGTGTGCTTATCTACCTGCAACTCCGCAGGGACTGAAGTGAATAATCATAAAACCAGTATCGATATTCCTTAACCAGGGCTGTACCCGAAAACTGCGGTCACAGACCGTCTGAAAACTGAAACATACTGATAACGTCGAAGCGATTTTGAGTATCGAGCAAGTCCAGATACGCTTGTTTGCGTTGTTTACAACCGGGTAGAGGATTACATGTCTAATGGACTAACATTGTTGTCTATGGCTGTTGAAGATCCACACTCTATTAAAATTCTGTCTGTTTTATTGGCGCAGTGCTCTGTCAATCTTTGGATTACTCAGGTTTACGATTCTTGGAGTTCGATTATGTGTTTAAATGTTGATCTTTTGATGAACCTCAAGTGTTATAAAGGGTGTCTTGTTTACTTAGGTGAGTTCGTTCTATCTATCTATCTATCTATCTATCTATCTATCTATCTATCTATCTATCTATCTATCTGTCTGTCTGTCTGTGTGTTTGTATATCTCTGTCTATGTATTATTCATCTCTTCTGTCTGTCTATGCATTATCCGTCTGCCTGTCTATCTATGTATTATTCATCTTTTATGTCTGTCTGTCTATGTATTATTCATCTTTTATACCTGTATGTCTGTCTATCTATCTGTCTATCTATCTGTCTATCTGTCTGTCTGTCTATGTATTATTCATCTTTTATGTCTGTCTGTCTGTTTGTCTGTGTATTATTCATATTTTATGTCTGTTTGTTCATGTATTATTCATCTTTTATGTCTGTCTATCTGTTTATGTATTATTCATTTTTTATGTCTGTCTGTTTGTCTATGTATTATTCATCTTTTGTGTCTGTCTGTCTGTTTATGTATTATTCATTTTTTATAACTATCTGTTTATGTATTATTCATCTTTTATGTCTGTTTATGTATTATTCAATTATGTCTGTCTGTTTATGTATTATTCATCTTTTATTTCTGTCTGTTTATGCATTATTCATTTTTATGTCTATCTGTATGTCTATGTATTATTCATCTTGTATGTCTGTCTGTTTGTGTATTATTCATCTGTTATGTATTTTCTGTGTGTTTGTTTGCACCCCTCTTGTAACATTTATCATGAATATCATTACAAAGATCTGATACATTGATCTAACTGTTTTAACCAGTTATAACCAGTTTTCTAAAATGTAAAATGTTTTTCTTTTTTCTTAAAATCTCAGACTATAAAAGATTTTTTTTCATCAGAATAAGAATGGCCAGACTAGGATTGAGATAACAAATGCTGGAGAGAGAGAGAGAGAGAGAGCTGAAATCTATGAGGAGAGGTTGAGACAAAGGAGGAAAATGTAAGATGGACGAACTCTTGAACAAACCAAGAATGAGAAATACTGCAAAGGACAGACATTTCTACCAGGGTGATCAAGAGATAATCTGATAAGACTTGGAAGTCTGCGGGCCTGCTTTCCCAAGAGAAATAATCGAACTAAACTTGCATGTAGTTCTCTTTCCTGTTGCCTAGAGACCCAGAACGCTAGTCAGCGCTGAACATTGATTAATCAATGATTTGACAACGTATGCCTAGAGCCCAATAATAAAAAAGAGACAGATAATGCTAGCAAGTATCTTGGGTACATTCTTGGTATAAAGATATCTCAGTAAGTCGCGTGGATCAGGTCTGTATCTCTACAAAAATGTAGTTTCATGAAAGCCGCCATTGTTACTGAAATCTGGATTCTTTGGTACCGGATCCTAAACCATGTGCCATGCTGGGTAGGATCACACAGTCCGTTGGCCACTGTTTTTATTGGATGTTGTAAACATCTGAGCACATACACGCTGTTCTTGGTCATTTCGTGAACCGTTTTGTGGGCACATGCTATTTATTCCTGTACTCCACGTTTTCCTTGCTCGCTTGAGAGTCTCCCACGAGGAGGTCTGTGGTTCGAGTACAGAGCTATCCCAATAACCCAGCTGTAGAAGTGGGTATTTTGTTCTTTCTGGAGCAGGATATGGAGTGGAGGTAGGTATGTTGCTGACCGTATTGTCCTGTATTGTGCAATCAAGCCAAGTAAAGTATGGGCACTAACATAATGTCTTCTAGTAACATTCTATCTTCTAGCAAAAGTATACCTTCTGATAACATTCTGTCTTTTAGTAACATTATATCTTTTAGTTACATCTTATCTTCTAGTAACACTATATCTTCTAGTTACATCTTATCTTGTACTAACATTATATCTTCTGGTAAGATCATATCTTCTGCTAACATTATAACTTCTAGTAACATCTCATCTTGCAGTACATCATATCTTGTAGTAACATCTTGTCTTCTAGCAACATCATATCTTCTAGTTACATCTTATCTTCTAGTAACATATTATATTCTTTAGGCGCTTCCATGACATACTAGAACGATGTTTTATTTTTATTATCTGAAAAAAAAGCAGGCGAAGTATTTTAGACGCAAGAGAATTATCTGAGACTCGAACCACGGACTCAGACAAGGTCAGCGACTGCCAGACTTCAAGAAACCAGCAGACTATCCCCTGGCCAATTATACGTTAAAAAATAAAATCGGTCATCAGTAGCTGGGTCTCTAAAGTGCCTGAACTAATGATACCTGTGAGAGAAACGAGGTCATGACACATATATTCAGTTTTCCCGGATACTCAGTATGATACAAACTTGATCTCCTGCAGGTGACTAGTGTTACTTAAGCAGCAACAACAACAACAACAACATCAGCAACAACATCAGAAACAACAACAACAACAAATAACATAGGCTTATCATTGTTTATACAACACGTTTACTTCTCCACTTGGCTATCTTTTAATAGAGAGAGTGAGGAGAGTGGGGGCGGAGTGAGGGGGGTAGAGAGTGGGGGGAGCGAGGGAGAGGAGAGAGTGGGGGGAGTGAGGGAGAGGAGTGACGGAGGGGAGAGAGTGGAGGGAGTGAGGAAGGGGAGAAAGTGGGGGGAGTGAGGGAGGGGAGAGAGTCGGGGAGTGAGGGAGGGGAGAGAGAGTGGGGGAGTGAGGGAGAGGAGAGAGTGGGGGAGTGAGGGAGGGGAGAGTGAGTAGAGTGAAGGAAGGGAGTGAGGGGAGAGACTGATGGGAGTGAGGGAGGGGAGAGAGCGAGGGAAGTGAGGGGAGAGTGAGGAGAGTGAGGGAGGGGAGATGGTGAGATGAGTGAGGTATGGGAGTGAGGGGAGAGAGTGAGAGGAGTGAAGGGAGTGAGGGGAAAGAGTGAGAGGAGTGAAGGGAGTGAGAAGAGAGAATGAGAAGAGTGAGGGGAGAGAATGACAGGCATTAGGGAGGGGAGAGAGTGAGAGGAGTGAAGGGAGTGAGGGGAAAGAATGAGAGGAGTGAGGGAGAGAGTGAGAGGAGTGAAGGGAGTGAGGGGAAAGAGTGAGAGGAGTGAAGGGAGTGAGGGGAAAGAGTGAGAGGAGTGAGAGGAGAGAGTGAGAGGAGTGAAGGGAGTGAGGGGAAAGAGTGAGAGGAGTGAAGGGAGTGAGGGGAAAGAGTGAGAGGAGTGAGGGGAGTGAGGAGAGAGAATGAGAAAAGTGAGGGGAGTGAAGGGAGAGAAGGAGAAGCATTAGGGAGGGGAGAGAGTGAGAGGAGTATGGGAGGGGAGTGAGGGAGAGGAGAAAATGAGGGGAAAGATTCGCCGCCCAATAAGCAGATGACAAACAAGCCGCCATTTTGTTTATCTATTTAGAAGTGCATTGTCATGTACTCAGCATGGAGCAAAAAGCTAACATTAAATTCTGTTTAAAACTCAGAAAAAGTGCCATTGAGACAGCTGAACTGATGCGACAAGTTTATGAGGATAATTCTTTATCTCGTGCACAGATATTGAGGTGGTCTTCACGATTCAAAAGTGGTGTAGAAACGATTATAAATGCAACTAGACATAGACGCCCAATTTCTGTTCGTAACGAGGAACTCATTGCAAAAGTCAGAGAACGGATACAAGATCGTTGTTTGACTGTGAGGATGATCGCAGATGAATTTGGTGTTAACCGGGAGACCATTCGTAAAATTTTAGTGGAAGATTTGGAGAGGAAAAAGGTTGCCTGCCGGTTTGTACCACATGCGTTTTCTGATGACCAATGATGATCAGCGTGTTGAGTACGCAAAGGACATCATCAAAACATGTCGCAGAAATAAACATTTCTTAAATCTGATTGTTGCAGAAGATGAAACATGGATTTTCCGCTATGATCCCATAACTAAACGTCAAAGTGCTCAGTATAAGTCATCATCATCACCAAAAGGCAAACAAATTTCGTCTTAAAAAGTCGAAAGTGAAGACAATGTTGGTGTGCTTCTACGACAGCAAAGGAGTTATTCACAAAGAATTTATTCCAGAGGGACAGACTGTCGCTGCCAAAGTTTATTTAAGAATTTTGAAAAGGATTCTCCGAGTCTGACTCGAGTATTCAACACCTGGCAGTTTCTCCTTCTTCATGATAATGCACCGGCTCACAGGGCGGTAGTTGTACAAGAATTTTTGGCCCAAAAACAAGTGTGTGTTCTCAACCATCCACTCTGTTTCCTAGATTTGTCTCCCTGCGATTATTTTATATTCCCAAAATTAAAGTTACCATTGAAATGACGCTTTTTTGAGGATACTGATGACATCCAAAGGGCCGTAACATCGAGTTTAAGGGCCATATCACAAGAAGAACAGCAGAGGTCGTTCCAGTGTTTCTTAGGTCGTAGCACTCGCTTTATCAATGCACAAGGGGTTTACTTTTAGTAAAATACAAGTTACATCTTCAACTGTTGTTTATTTTAGTTTTTATGAAATTAGTCTCATTACTTAATTGTCGGACCTTGTATAAACAAATGCGTGTATGTGTGCAGGTGTGTATGTATGTTCCAGCATAACTCTGGAACGCCTGGAGCAATTTCAACCAAACTCGGTACACATATGACTTAGTCTGGAGGAAAGCACTGTGAGGTAACACATCCCTAGCACCCCTGGGGTGTGAGGTTGGGGTGGAATGCCGGTGACATGTAAAAATAATCGGAAACGACCGATATTAGTGTCCATTTCATAGTTTTCGGTGTCGCTGAGATGAATAGTGACACTCTCGATGCCGTTTAAGTCCACATTCAGCCCCCATCAGCTGGGGGGGAGGAGGGGCTTGGGGTAGGGATGGGATGGGGTGACATGTGAAAATAATCGAAAACGACCGATATTAGTGTCGACTCCACAGTTTTTGGGGACGCTGAGATGAATAATGACACTCATAGTGCCGTTTGCGTCCAAGTTCATCCCCCATCCGCATGGGGGTGAGAGGGGGGGGGGTGAAAATTAGGGTGGGATCTCTGATTATTTTACTACGGAATCTCGACCCGCCAAAACTTTGCAACGGCACAAGGCTGTGTGTAAATGGGACGCTGGGCAATGTAGGTGAAGCGACTATCTTAACAGGACAAGAAGCAGTTTTTATCCCCCGAATACAACTCATTCTGACGGATCTCCATTTTAACTTTAAGAGATTGCAATTTCCAGTGAGACTTGCGTTCTTGATCACGATCAACAAGTCACAGGGGCAGTCTACACATTATAGAGTAAAGTCTTCTACAAATTCACTATAATATTAATTTAATTCTAAACTTAATTATATACAACATTCTTAGTTTCACCTCCAGGAGCAAGAATAAATAATTTCTTGGGTGAATCCACTCTTGACCAAGCAACATAAGGTTGTCCATGGCAGGAACGTGGGGACCTCAAATCCCCTCTGCAGCATGAATAATTAATAAATTCCCGCGCAACGCCGGGTAATCAGCTAGTACATATATATATATATAAAAACCATCCTAACTCATACTAAAACCTTGACATGCATACCTAAGGGTGCACCCATCATATGTATTATCATCCTTACGAAATCATCTTTACTAACCAAACTCATAGGCCACCAACCTAACTGAGTCCCGGGTGGTCGATGGGGTCATAGCCAGCAACCACATACCACATATATTTACAACATAATCAACGCATGGCACAGTAACACTGTACGTGCTTCAAAATCAAGAACCAACCACATACACATACTACGCGATGGCTCGCCCACAAAGACATATCCCAAACTAAATGGAAAATATATTTTCAACAACTTGTGTACCAAACAGTGTTTACAGCCTAATGTCCCGGTGGCTAAAAACAGTCTGTTTACACTCTTGTACACCAGTAAAAGCTGTTTGATTGTGAAGCCATCAACTCCTGCCTGGTCGAAGATCGTGACATCTTGAAAGTGAAGGTCATGACACATAAATGACGTGGCATAGATTCATTATCCCGCAGGTGCCAACTATTAAGAGGCAGACATACACACTTGTTCCCCTGCGGATGTCTGCTGCTGTCTGGGAAACAGTGACAACAATGTTCTTACACAAAGACAATTTCAGTTTACTGTCTCAGGTAGAAATGTTTATTTCACTGAGAAACAATAAAGCATGGTACCACTTACTAGACTTTACTGTATGAAAACTTGTTGTCTATCATTTGAAGAACTTGACATGATAGGAACACTCGTTTGGATAGCCCTAACAGAAGTACTTGTTTGTATAGCCCTGATGCAAGCACTTGTTTATATAGCCATGATAGAAGCACTTTTTGTATAGCTCTGATAAAAGCGCTTGTTTGTATAGCCCTGATAGAATCATTTGTTTATATAGCCATGATAGAAGCACTTGTTTGTATAGCACTCATAAAAGCACTTGTTTGTATAGCACTGATAAAAGCACTTGTTTGTATAACCATGATAGAAGCACTTGTTTGTGTAGCCCTGATAGAAGTACATGTTTGTATAGCCATGATAGAAGTACTTGTTTGTATAGCCATGATAGAAGCACTTGTTTGTATAGCCCTGATAGAAGTACTTGTTTGTATAGCCATGATAGAAGTACTTGTTTGTATAGCCCTGATAGAAGCACTTATTTGTATAGCTCTGATAGAAGCACTTGTTTGTATAGCCCTGATAGAAGTACTTGTTTGTATAGCCCTGATAAAAGCACTTGTTTGTATAGCCCTGATAAAAGCACTTGTTTGTATAGCCCTGATAAAAGCACTTGTTTGTATAGCCCTGATAAAAGTACTTGTTTGTATAGCCCTGATAAAAGCACTTGTTTGTATAGCCCTGATAGAAGCACTTGTTTGTATAGCCCTGATAGAAGCACTTGTTTGTATAGCCCTGATAGAAGCACTTGGTTGTATAGCCCTGATAAAAGCACTTGTTTGTATAGCCCTGATAGAAGCACTTGTACAATGTATGTAGAGTTCTAACACAGAATCTTCGAATGTTTTACGCGCGTGAGGAAATATTCTCAAGCAAGGAGCTCACGGCTTACACACTAAGGGCGGCTCACCAAAACTGATCCTGCTTCGCTATTTAACGCATACGAGGCGGGCTGGTTTTTCATGAGCAACTTCTATATATGTTGTTGTTGTTTGTTACAAAAGTGTGAATTGTTCTATGTTTGATCTCTCTTGTCCTAGATATAATGTCTTGTGTATTACATCCCTTGTCCTAGATATAATGTCGTGTGTATTACTTCATTTGTCCTAAATACGACTTCTTTTGTTCAGTGTATTACCTCCCTTGTCCTAGATATAATGTTGTGTGTATTACTTCTTTTGTCCTAAATACGACTTCTTTTGTTCAGTGTATTACCTCCCTTGTCCTAGATATAATGTCGTGTGTATTACTTCTTTTGTCCTAAATACGACTTCTTTTGTTCAGTGTATTACCTCCCTTGTCCTAGATATAATGTCGTGTGTATTACTTCTTTTGTCCTAAATACGACTTCTTTTGTTCAGTGTATTACCTCCCTTGTCCTAGATATAATGTTGTGTGTATTACTTCTTTTGTCCTAAATACGATTTCTTTTGTTCAGTGTATTACCTCCCTTGTCCTAGATATAATGTTGTGTGTATTACTTCTTTTGTCCTAAATACGACTTCTTTTGTTCAGTGTATTACCTCCCTTGTCCTGGTGTACTTCTAAACCAACTATAAGAAAATCTTTCATTAACAAGTTCTCTCTCAAGAAGGAGATTGTAGAGTTAACATTTGTGCCCGTTACATTTAGTTAACAGACTACTTTTAACTCCTAGACCTTTCAAATTATTCCTGACTTGATTATTTTTCACTGCAAAAATGTTAGCTTTTTTTTTTGCAATTAAAAAAATGGCAATCACATTATGTGCTGTTTTTCTTTCTGCGTCCTTTAGTATCTAAGAAGAACAGCGTGACAGCCATTTCTTGGGTTCTTGGGCAACAAGCAAACTTTCAGTGATGTGACCAGCTGATATCGGACAAAAAAGGGATCATCACTGTCTGCGGACGTCCAGGAAAGCTTGTCTATTTTTATGGGGAAGAAAACCAAGGTACAGCCCTTCACTGGGGACAGCAGAGAAGGTGAGGTTTACTTTGTCGGTTTATGAGAGACTGGCAAAAACTTTCTTGAAAGCCCTCATATTTTTTTGTGGGCCATCATGTGAAGGGCCCAGCGTTGATGTAGACATGACAAACGAGGTGGGGCCTCTTGGTGTGATAGGTGTTGTCTGTCAGACAGTTCCATCTTCTGTATATCTTCTGTCTTCTCTGCCACATGTGTCACAAGTGGCTTGCGGCTGAGATGTATGTGAGTGCTAGAGTTTTGCGCCGTTAATTTTTGGCTGTTAACAAAATTTAACAGTGAATTGTTACACTTATCAAAAGTTGCACGAGGAATCTTCACTTCATAGGAAGTTACACGGTAATCGCTAATTTTGTGCACAGATAAGATGGTAAAGTTCGTTCTGTCTAAAATTACACGTCCAATTTTCCCGTTTCTACACAGATAAAGTTCGTTGTTTTGTACAAAGTTAAAGCTCATTGTTCTGTCCAAAATTAAAGTTCGTTGTTTTCTTCACGTCTAAAGCTCGTTGTTCTATATGAAGTCAAAGTTTGTTACTCTATCATCATCATCATCATCATCACCATGTGCCGTGCCGACTGGCGTTGGCTATTATGCTTCTCCAGAGTACCTGATCCTTCATGCAGGTTATTAGCTCAGTTGGTGATCTCCTTTCACACAATCCCATACTGTCCAGTATCATTTCTCTTGGTCTTCCTCTTGATCTTCTTTCTTCTATTGTCCTGTTGTTATAATATTTTCAATGCCCCATCTCTTATTGCATGTCCTATGAAAGTACATTGTCTCTCTCTTATCTTTTTTACAAGATTTTTTTGTCTCTCCAGCTCTTCTCATACATTCTTCATTAATTATTGTTTCTGTCCAAGGGATTCGCAACATTCTTCTAATAAACCACATTTCTGCTGCTTCCAATGATTTTTGTGCAGACTTGCCTATTGTCCATAATTCACTTCCATATAACAAGATAGGTTCAATATAGATTTTAGGACTCGTTTTCTAACATTCATTGATAAGAATGTGTTGGTTAATATGTTTCTCATTCTCTGAAATGCAGTCTTTGCTTGGCCTATTCTGTTCCTAATTTCTGTTCTGCATTTCCCATGTGACAAAACAAACAAGGCAACTGAAATATGTATCAATGAGGAAAAACTGGAAGAAGTGGAGAGTTTTGAATATCTTGGATCACTACTAACTAATAATGGAGATACAATGAGGGAAATTAAAAGGAGGACATCTATTGCTCTTCAGAAAGTAAAACAAATAAAGAATCTGTGGAGAGGAGCAGACAGAACCACAAAAATAAGATTTTTAAGGGCATGCATCTTTCCCATCGCAACATATGCCTGTGAGACCTGGACACTTAACAAAACAGCTGAGAAACACATAAATGCCTTTGAATGTAAATGCTACAGAAGAGTTCTCCAAATATCGTGGACACAAAAAAGAACAAATATATCTATACTACAAGAGCTTAATATTGAAGAAGGCTGGCTAGTAAAGAGGATTAAAGAGAAAAAACTTAAATATTTTGGACACATTAAACGTCATGATAATTTAGAGAAGACCGTATTGGAAGGATACATAATGGGAAAAAGAAAAAGAGGAAGACCGAAACGAAGATGGCTGCAAGACATCGTTGACGATCTGGAAATGGATGCAGCAGCAGCAGGCCATCTTGCTCACAACCGAGAGGACTACAGGAGTGCTGTTTGGGAGGCAAAGTTCCACAAGGGACATGCAAAGGAATGAATGAATGATTTCCCATCTGAAGTTATTACTGCTCCAAAGTATTTGAATTTCTGCACCTGCTTTAGAATAGTTCCGTTTATGTTGGTGGATTCTGTTTCTTAGATATAACCATAGTCTCTGTCTTTTTTATGTTTAAAGTAAGGCCTTTCTGTTCACTTTCTTTGGCGACTTTATCCAAGAGATTTTGGAGGTCTTCCTGGTTTTCAGCTCTATACAAAGTTAAAAGTTCGTTGTTCTATACAAAGTTGAAAACTATTTGTTTTATGCAAAGTAAAACTTTTTGTTCTGTAAAAGGTTAAAGCTCGTTATTCTATACAAAATTAAGATTCTTTGTTCTATACAAAATTAAAGTTCTTAGTTCTATACAAATTTAAAACTCGTTGTTCTATACAAATTTAAAACTCGTTGTTCTCATGTCAGAGTTGAAAGTAAACACACACACACACACACACACACACAAATCGCTTGTCCCTGGTCTAATGACTGTTATCGCGTGCTGGCATTTATCTCACGGCTGTTATCAAACTTTTCATCACCGATATTGGCCAGGTCAGACATCACGTGACTGTAACCCGAGGACGACAAGAGACAAAGAAAAAAGAGGTTAATGAAAACGTTGAAGATAGATCCCTCTCTCTCTCTCTCTCTCTCTCTCCCTCTCTCTCTCTCTAAGTGAACTCTCTCTCTCCCTCTCTCTCTCTCTCTAAGTGAACTCTCTCTCTCCCTCTCTCTCTAAGTGAACTCTCTCTCTCTCACTCTCTCTCTCTAAGTGAACTCTCTCTCTCTCCCTCTCTCTAAGTGAACTCTCTCTCTCTCTCCCTCTCTCTAAGTGAACTCTCTCTCTCTCTCCCTCTCTCTAAGTGAACTCTCTCTCTCTCTCCCTCTCTCTAAGTGAACTCTCTCTCTCTCCCTCTCTCTCTCTCTAAGTGAACTCTCTCTCCCTCTCTCTCTCTGTGAACTCTCTCTCTTTCTCCCTCTCTCTCTCTAAGTGAACTCTCTCTCTCTTTCTATCTCTCTCTCTTTCTCTAAGTGAACTAAACAACGAAAGCAGAGGTCGCTGTTAAAAAAGCGGTCCCCAAAATTGTTCAGGCTGTCACCCCCTTGTCTCCCAGGTCGTAGCCCCTGCCACCCTCAAAGCTATTTCTGATGCCCCCTGCCCCTCCCACTATCTCCTACCCCCCGCCCCCCACACCCGTCCTCCGGCAACTTCCCATTGTAACCAGAGGGGAGCACAGCTCCCGGTACGAAGCAGTTCTCTTCGATGTTCTCTTCTGAAAAACACTGAGTAAAATTTAAAGTGGAGAGCTCTACAAGACAGAGAAACAAATATGGCGACACAAGAAACAAGGGGACTAATCTACCACATCCATAAACAAATATGGCGACACAGGAAACAGGGGGACCAATCTACCAGATCCATAAATAAATATGGCGACACAAGAAACAGGGGGACTAATCTATCACATCCATAAACAAATATGGCGGCACAAGAAAAAGGGGGAATAATCCATAAACAAATATGGCGACACAAGAAACAGTGGGACTAATCCATAAACAAATATGGCGACACAAGAAACAGGGGGACTCATCTAACAGATCCATAAACAAATATGGCGATACAAGAAATAGGGGGACTCATCTAACAGATCCATAAACATATATGGCGACACAAGAAACAGGGGGACTAATCTACCACATCCATAAACAATATGGCGACACAAGAAACAGGGGGACTAATCTACCACATCCATAAAAATATGGCGACACAGGAAACAGGGGGACTAATCTACCACATCCATAAACAGATATGGCGACACAAGAAACAAGGGGATTAATCTACCAGATCCATAAACAAATATGGCGACACAAGAAACAGGGGGACTAATCTACCAGATCCATAAACAAATATGGCGACACAAGAAACAGGGGGACTAATCTACCAGATCCATAAACAAATATGGCGACACAAGAAACAGTGGGACTAATCCATAAACAAATATGGCGACACAAGAAACAGTGGGACTAATCCATAAACAAATATGGCGACACAAGAAACAGTGGGACTAATCCATAAACAAATATGGCGACACAAGAAACAGGGGGACTCATCTAACAGATCCATAAACAAATATGGCGATACAAGAAATAGGGGGACTCATCTAACAGATCCATAAACATATATGGCGACACAAGAAACAGGGGGACTAATCTACCACATCCATAAACAAATATGGCGACACAAGAAACAGGGGGACTAATCTACCACATCCATAAACAAATATGGCGACACAGGAAACAGGGGGACTAATCTACCACATCCATAAACAGATATGGCGACACAAGAAACAAGGGGATTAATCTACCAGATCCATAAACAAATATGGCGACACAAGAAACAGGGGGACTAATCTACCAGATCCATAAACAAATATGGCGACACAAGAAACAGGGGGACTAATCTACCAGATCCATAAACAAATATGGCGACACAAGAAACAGGGGGACTAATCTATGAGATCCACAAACAAATATGGCGACACAAGAAACAGGGGGACTCATCTATGAGATCCATACACAAATATGCCGATACAAGAAACAGGGGGACTAATCTACCAGATCCATTAACAAATATGGCGACATAAGAAACAGGGGGACTAATCTACCACATCCATAAACAAATATGACGACACAAGAAACAGGGGTACTAATCTATCAGATCCATAAACAAATATGGCGACACAAGAAACAGTGGGACTAATCTACCAGATCCATAAACAAATATGGCGACACAAGAAACAGGGGGATTAATCTACCAGATCCATAAACAAATATAGCGACACAAGAAACAGGGGGACTAATCTACCAGATCCATAAACAAATATGGCGACACAAGAAACAGTGGGACTCATCTATGAGATCCATAAACAAATATGGCGACACAAGAAACAGAGGGGGCTAATCTACCAGATCCATAAACAAATATGGCGACACAAGAAACAGGGGGACTAATCTACCAGATCCATAAACAAATATGGGGACACGAGAAACAGTGGGGCAAATCTACCAGATACATAAACAAATATGGCGACACAAGAAACAGGGGAACTAATCTACCAGATTCATAAACAGATATGGCGACACAAGAAACAAGGGGATTAATCTACCAGATCCACAAACAAATATGGCGACACAAGAAACAGGGGGACTAATCTACCAGATCCATAAACAAATATGGCGACACAGGAAACAGGGGGACTAATCTACCACATCCATAAACAGATATGGCGACACAAGAAACAAGGGGATTAATCTACCAGATCCACAAACAATATGGCAACACAAGAAACAGGGGGACTCATCTATGAGATCCATAAACAAATATGCCGATACAAGAAACAGGGGGACTAATCTACCACATCCATAAACAAATATGGCGACACAAGAAACAGGGGGAATAATCTACCACATCCATAAACAAATATAGCGACACAAGAAACAGTGGGACTAATCTACCAGATCCATAAACAAACATCGCGACACAAGAAACAGGGGGACTAATCTACCAGATCCATAAACAAATATGGCGACACAAGAAACAGGGGGACTAATCTACCAGATCCATAAACAAATATGGCGACACAAGAAACAGGGGGACTAATCTACCAGATCCATAAACAAATATGGCGACACAAGAAACAGTGGGACTAATCTACCAGATCCATAAACAAATATGGCGACACAAGAAACAGGGGTACTAATCTATCAGATCCATAAACAAATATGGCGACACAAGAAACAGGGGGACTCATCTATGAGATCCATAAACAAATATAGCGACACAAAAAACAGTGGGACTAATCTACCAGATCCATAAGCAAATATGGCGACACAAGAAACAGTGGGACTAGTCTACCAGATCCATAAGCAAATATGGCGACACAAGAAACAGGGGGACTAATCCATAAACAAATATGGCGACACAAGAAACAGGGGGATTAATCTACCACATCCATAAGCAAATATGGCGACACAAGAAACAGGGGGATTAATCTACCACATCCATAAGCAAATATGGCGACACAAGAAACAGGGGGATTAATCTACCACATCCATAAGCAAATATGGCGACACAAGAAACAGTAGGACTAATCTACCAGATCCATAAAAATAGACTGAAGCCGGGTTCGTCCCTTGCTAAGCGAGACAAAGAAAATATAACCCAGCAAACATTCAGCTGTAACCCCACCCACAGTAAGAAGAAAAGATGTAACAGAGTCGGGGGGTAAGGGGGTAAGGGGGGAACCTTTTCACTCTGACAACATGTCTGTTATGTCATTCCATTGATATACACGGCACTACACGCCCTGTAATTTATGACGGTCTAGAGGTCAAGACTAGTAGCATTTCTACTTCCGGGTCTCGGGACTCTTGTTTGCAACATTTTCAACAAGTTGCGGGCTATTTTCAATTGTTATTCGTCACGATCCAGATAAGAAAAGTCTTAAGTTACCATACACTAGCAAAACTGTTACAGTGCCTTATCTCGCGTGTGACAGCACAGGGAGTCTTCAAGGGCGGCGTTTTTTGTCAGTCCTGGAGGCTGCGCCTTTGAATGTAAATGCTACAGAAGAGTTCTTCAAATATCATGGACACAAAAAAGAACAAATATATCCATACTACAAGAACTTAATATTGAAGAAGGCTGGCTAGTAAAGAGGATTAAAGAGAGAAAACTTAAATATTTTGGACACATTAAACGTCATGATAATCTAGAGAAGACAGTCTTGGAAGGGTACATAATGGGAAAAAGAAAGAGAGGAAGACCAAGGCGAAGATGGCTGCAAGACATCGTTGATGATCTGCAAATGGATGCATCAGCAGCAGAGCATCTTGCTTACAATCGAGAGGCATACAGAGAGCTGTTTGGGAGGCAGAGTTCCGCAAGGGACATACAAATGAATGAATGAATGAAGGCTGCGCAGTATGATATATGAATTAAGCCCTCATTTTAAGAAAAAGGCTTTCAATGAAATACAAATGTGAAGATCATACTATCATATTCATCACCATAAAGTCTTATATGTTATCATAAGGCCTTATATGTTATCATAAGATCTCATATGCCATCATAGGGTTTATATGTTATCATAGGGTTTTATATGTTATCATAGGGTATTATATGTTATCCTAGGGTTTATGTTATCATAAGGTTTCATACGTTATGATACGGACTAATCTACCAGATCCATAAACAAATATGGCGACACAAGAAACAGTGGGACTCATCTATGAAATCCATAAACAAATATGGCGACACAAGAAACAGAGGGGGCTAATCTACCAGATCCATAAACAAATATGGCGACACAAGAAACAGGGGGACTAATCTACCAGATCCATAAACAAATATGGGGACACGAGAAACAGTGGGGCAAATCTACCAGATACATAAACAAATATGGCGACACAAGAAACAGGGGAACTAATCTACCAGATTCATAAACAAATATTGCGACACAAGAAACATTGGGACTAATCTACGAGATCCATAAACAAATATGGCGACACAAGAAATAGTGGGACTAATCTACCACATCCATAAACAAATATGGCAACACAAGAAACAGGGGGACTCATCTATGAGATCCATAAACAAATATGCCGATACAAGAAACAGGGGGACTAATCTACCACATCCATAAACAAATATGGCGACACAAGAAACAGGGGGAATAATCTACCAGATCCATAAACAAATATAGCGACACAAGAAACAGTGGGACTAATCTACCAGATCCATAAACAAACATCGCGACACAAGAAACAGGGGGACTAATCTACCAGATCCATAAACAAATATGGCGACACAAGAAACAGGGGGACTAATCTACCAGATCCGTAAACAAATATGGCGACACAAGAAACAGGGGGACTAATCTACCAGATCCATAAACAAATATGGCGACACAAGAAACAGGGGGACAAATCTACCAGATCCATAAACAAATATGGCGACACAAGAAACAGGGGTACTAATCTATCAGATCCATAAACAAATATGGCGACACAAGAAACAGGGGGACTAATCCATAAACAAATATGGCGACACAACAAAAAGTGGGACTAATCTACCAGATCCATAAACAAATATGGCGACACAACAAAAAGTGGGACTAATCTACCAGATCCATAAGCAAATATGGCGACACAAGAAACAGGGGGACTAATCTACCACATCCATAAACAAATATGGCGACACAAGAAACAGGGGGATTAATCTACCACATCCATAAGCAAATATGGCGACACAAGAAACAGGGGGATTAATCTACCACATCCATAAGCAAATATGGCGACACAAGAAACAGGGGGATTAATCTACCACATCCATAAGCAAATATGGCGACACAAGAAACAGGGGGACTAATCTACCTGATCCATAAAAATAGACTGAAGCCGGGTTCGTCCCTTGCTACGCGAGACAAAGAAAATATAATCCAGCAAACATTCAGCTGTAACCCCACCCACAGTAAGAAGAAAAGATGTAACATAGTCGGGGGATGTGGGGGTAAGGGGGGAACCTTTTCACTCTGACAACATGTCTGTTATGTCATTCCATTGATATACACAGCACTACACGCCCTGTAATTTATTACGGTTCAGAGGTCAAGACTAGTAGCATTTCTACTTCCGGGTCTCGGCGTTCTTGTTTCCAACATTTTCAACAAGTTGCGGGCTATTTTCAATTGTTATTCGTCACGATCCAGATAAGAAAAGTCTTAAGTTACCATACACTAGCAAAACTGTTACAGTGCCTTATCTCGTGTGTGACAACACAGGGAGTCTTCAAGGGCGGCCTTTTATGTCAGTCGTGGAGGCTACAGCTTTGAATGTAAATGCTACAGAAGAGTTCTTCAAATATCATTGACACAAAAAAGAACAAATATATCCATACTACAATAACTTAATATTGAAGAAGGCCGGCTAGTAAAGAGGATTAAAGAGAGAAAACTGAAATATCTGGACACATTAAACGTCATGATAATCTAGAGAAGACCGTCTTGGAAGGGTACATAATGGGAACAAGAAAGAGGAAGACCAAGGCGAAGATGGCTGCAAGACATCGTTGATGATCTGTAAATGGATGCATCAGCAGCAGAGCATCTTGCTTACAATCGAGAGGCATACAGGAGTGCTGTTAGGGAGGCAGAGTTCCGCAAGGGACATGCAAATGAATGAATGAATGAAGGCTGCGCAGTATGATATATGAATTAAGCCCTCATTTTAAGAAAAAGGCTTTCAATGAAATACAAATGTGAAGATCATACTATCATATTCATCACCATAAAGTCTTATATGTTATCATAAGGCCTTATATGTTATCATAAGATCTCATATGCCATCATAGGGTTTATATGTTATCATAGGGTTTTATATGTTATCATAGGGTCTTATATGTTATCCTAGGGTTTATGTTATCATAAGGTTTCATACGTTATGATAGGGTCTTTTATCATAAGGTCTCATATGTTATCATAAGATCTTATATGTTATAATAGGGTCTTATATGTTATCATAGGGTTTATATGTTACCATAGGTCATATATGATGTCTTAGGATCTTATGTTATCATAAGGTCTTATATGTGATCATACTGTCTTATATATTATCATTAGGCCCTATAGGTTATCATAGGGTCTTATGATCATAGGGTATTATATGTTGTCAAATAGTCGCATATGTTATCATAGGGTCTTATGTTATCATAAGGTCTTATATGTTATCATAGGGTCTTCATCTATTTCATAGCACTAATCGAGCCAAATGTGGGGCCATGTCTGTATTCCAGTACTGTATCGTTTTAAATCTAGTGCCATGTCTGTATTCCAGTACTGTATCGTTTTAAATCTAGGGCCATGTCTGTATTCCAGTACTGTATCGTTTTAAATCTAGTGCCATGTCTGTATATAGCGACACAAAAAACAGTGGGACTAATCTACCAGATCCATAAGCAAATATGGCGACACAAGAAACAGTGGGACTAATCCATAAACAAATATG
This sequence comes from Achatina immaculata, assembly GCA_009760885.1. Classification (NCBI taxonomy): domain Eukaryota; kingdom Metazoa; phylum Mollusca; class Gastropoda; order Stylommatophora; family Achatinidae; genus Lissachatina; species Lissachatina immaculata. The sequence continues at coordinate 2,901,314 of CM019700.1, forward strand.
GCGGCACAAGAAACAGTGGGACTAATCCATAAACAAATATGGCGACACAAGAAACAGGGGGACTAATCTACCACATCCATAAGCAAATATGGCGACACAAGAAACAGGGGGATTAATCTACCACATCCATAAGCAAATATGGCGACACAAGAAACAGGGGGATTAATCTACCACATCCATAAACAAATATGGCGACACAAGAAACAGTAGGACTAATCTACCAGATCCATAAAAATAGACTGAAGCCGGGTTCGTCCCTTGCTAAGCGAGACAAAGAAAATATAACCCAGCAAACATTCAGCTGTAACCCCACCCACAGTGAGAAAAAAAGATGTAACATAGTCGGGGGATGTGGGGGTAAGGGGGGAACCTTTTCACTCTGACAACATGTCTGTTATGTCATTCCATTGATATACACAGCACTACACGCCCTGTAATTTATTACGGTTCAGAGGTCAAGACTAGTAGCATTTCTACTTCCGGGTCTCGGCGTTCTTGTTTCCAACATTTTCAACAAGTTGCGGGCTATTTTCAATTGTTATTCGTCACGATCCAGATAAGAAAAGTCTTAAGTTACCATACACTAGCAAAACTGTTACAGTGCCTTATCTCGTGTGTGACAACACAGGGAGTCTTCAAGGGCGGCCTTTTATGTCAGTCGTGGAGGCTACAGCTTTGAATGTAAATGCTACAGAAGAGTTCTTCAAATATCATTGACACAAAAAAGAACAAATATATCCATACTACAATAACTTAATATTGAAGAAGGCCGGCTAGTAAAGAGGATTAAAGAGAGAAAACTTAAATATTTTGGACACATTAAACGTCATGATAATCTAGAGAAGACCGTCTTGGAAGGGTACATAATGGGAACAAGAAAGAGGAAGACCAAGGCGAAGATGGCTGCAAGACATCGTTGATGATCTGTAAATGGATGCATCAGCAGCAGAGCATCTTGCTTACAATCGAGAGGCATACAGGAGTGCTGTTAGGGAGGCAGAGTTCCGCAAGGGACATGCAAATGAATGAATGAATGAAGGCTGCGCAGTATGATATATGAATTAAGCCCTCATTTTAAGAAAAAGGCTTTCAATGAAATACAAATGTGAAGATCATACTATCATATTCATCACCATAAAGTCTTATATGTTATCATAAGGCCTTATATGTTATCATAAGATCTCATATGCCATCATAGGGTTTATATGTTATCATAGGGTTTTATATGTTATCATAGGGTCTTATATGTTATCCTAGGGTTTATGTTATCATAAGGTTTCATACGTTATGATAGGGTCTTTTATCATAAGGTCTCATATGTTATCATAAGATCTTATATGTTATAATAGGGTCTTATATGTTATCATAGGGTTTATATGTTACCATAGGTCATATATGATGTCTTAGGATCTTATGTTATCATAAGGTCTTATATGTGATCATACTGTCTTATATATTATCATTAGGCCCTATAGGTTATCATAGGGTCTTATGATCATAGGGTATTATATGTTGTCAAATAGTCGCATATGTTATCATAGGGTCTTATGTTATCATAAGGTCTTATATGTTATCATAGGGTCTTCATCTATTTCATAGCACTAATCGAGCCAAATGTGGGGCCATGTCTGTATTCCAGTACTGTATCGTTTTAAATCTAGTGCCATGTCTGTATTCCAGTACTGTATCGTTTTAAATCTAGGGCCATGTCTGTATTCCAGTACTGTATCGTTTTAAATCTAGTGCCATGTCTGTATTCCAGTACTGTATCGTTTTAAATCTAGTGCCATGTCTGTATTCCAGTACTGTATCGTTTTAAATCTAGTGCCATGTCTGTATTCCAGTACTGTATCGTTTTAAATCTAGGGCCATGTCTGTATTCCAGTACTGTATCGTTTTAAATCTAGGGCCATGTCTGTATTCCAGTACTGTAACGTTCTAAATCTAGGGCCATGTCTGTATTCCAGTACTGTAACGTTTTAAATCTAGGGCCATGTCTGTGTGCAGGTACAGTATAGTTCTAAATCTAGTGCCATGTCTGTGTGCAGGTACAGTATAGTTCTAAATCTAGTGCCATGTCTGTGTGCAGGTACAGTATAGTTCTAAATCTAGTGCCATGTCTGTGTGCAGCTACAGTATAGTTCTAAATCTAGTGCCATGTCTGTGTGCAGGTACAGTATAGTTCTAAATCTAGTGCCATGTCTGTGTGCAGGTACAGTATAGTTCTAAATCTAGTGCCATGTCTGTGTGCAGGTACAGTATAGTTCTAAATCTAGTGCCATGTCTGTGTGCAGGTACAGTATAGTTCTAAATCTGAGACCATATCTGTGTGTTCACAGTTCACTGTTCTAGTAGTGTATAAACCTATATCTGGGACATTGTATGTGTGTATTCTAGTAGTGTATCGTGCTGGAAAGTTGCGGTAGTGCATTTTCTCACTCAGTGCACGGCGTGAGGCCTGACTGGTCGCCCTGTAATGCTGACAGTTCCTGCCCTACCCTAGGCTACGCTCCTATTTCTATTTTCTCTTTTTGCAAAGTTGTGTCCGTCCAAGTTCCCGGCCCGCTAGCCCCCCGTCCAAACAGCATTAGGGCCCCAGCTTTTCTGTGCTCTGTTGCTTCTAAAGTTTGGGCCCAATCAGTCTCGACGCCCCTGGGCGTGTTCATACCCCAGGCCGTGTAGGATCGCAAACAATCAGAGCACACTGACCTCCGACGAGGAGGTTTATCTTAAAAGATTTTTCATACTGTTTTATTGAATATTTTGGAACCTACGTTATCTTTACATACCTGTACAATACATACCTGTACAATATATACCTGTACAATATATACCTGTACAATACATACCTGTACAATATATACCTGTACAATATATACCTGTACAATACATACTTGTACAATATATACCTGTACAATATATACCTGTACAATACATACCTGTACAATACTTCAAAACCTTTTCTCCCCAGGAGTTGCCCTTATTCTGAGAGATCAGCCATGTTTGTTTTTATGTGATCACTTCTCGAGGTTGTTAAATAATGTCACATTTTCCAGTAGCAGACATTTGAATCTTGACAGTTTTCTATTGCAGTCTTGTTTTGTGGAGCACGTGACATCTACACAGACGTTGGCTGTGCTGTGTAAGCGTGTTACTGCTCTGTTATGTCTTCGTAGCTGTGATCTTCTGTTAGATGTTTTGCCCTGATGAAGGTCTTGGCTCCAGTCTTGGAATAAATGCGTGGCATTAGTGTTGATAACTTTCTGATTTAGAAATAAGTGAATCACATTAATAATGATTGTAGTTTTTTATCAGTTCTTAGTCTAGAAATAAGTGAATCACATTAATAGTGATTGTAGTTTTTTTTTCTGACTTCTTAGTTTAGAAATAAGTGAATGACATTAATAGTGATTGTAGATTTTATCACTTCTTAGTCTAGAAATAAGTGAATCACATTAATAGTGATTGTAGTTTTTCCAACTTCTTAGTTTAGAATTCAGTGAATCACATTAGTAGCGATTGTAGTTTTTCTAACTTCCTAGTTTAGAAATAACATTGTCGCATTAAATATGATTATAGTGCCTGTAATTTCCTAGTGTGTACAGTCAAGGCTTCTGGTGCCACTTGGACGACTATTTCTGTCGTGTCCTGTTAACTAGGGATAACTTTTTACGAAAAGCAACAAGAGAAGGGAGATCTAGGAGCATGACCTGGTCTAGGTGGTTGTCTTGGAAACAGCGTCACTTGTGCTTTACTTGGACGGCTATTTCAGCATAAAACGTCACAGACTATATCTAGAACATTCTACCTAGAGCGCATGTTAGTGATAAGATTGTTTAAACAGCGCACCCTTTTTTTCTGTGATATCTCTTCCCTGATATATTTACTGCTGGAACTTCCTGTAAAATTTATTTATCAACTCTCTTATCTGCCTTTCCTGATACTTCTTTTTTTTTACGTCGAATGTCATTCTTGGCACAGTTTTGTAGGCAGATTAAGAAATAGTTTAAATGTTACTTGACTGTAAGGCTTGGTGCAGCTTTCAAGTGGATTTTCTGAGTTACAAGAGACACGGACCACCAGAAGAGATATGGAGATCTTTACCAGAGAAAATGTTCGTGATAAAGGTACGGACATGGGAGACAGCCCAGAAGATAGTGAACGACTCTCATGGGAGATAGCCAAGAAGATAATGAAGGACTCACATGGGAGATAGCCAAGAAGATATCGAAGGACTCACGTGGGAGACAGCCAAGAAGATATCGAAGGACTCTCATGGGAGACAGTCAAGAAGATAGCGAAGGACTGGCGTGGGAGACAGCCAAGAAGATATCGAAGGACTGGCGTGGGAGACAGCCAAGAAGATATCGAAGGACTGGCATGGGAGACAGCCAAGAAGATATCGAAGGACTGGCATGAGAGACAGCCAAGAAGATATCGAAGGACTGGCATGGGAGACAGCCAAGAAGATATCGAAGGACTCACATGAGAGACAGCCAAGAAGATATCGAAGGACTGGCATGGGAAACAGCCAAGAAGATATCGAAGGACTGGCATGGGAGACAGCCAAGAAGATATCGAAGGACTGGCATGGGAAACAGCCAAGAAGATACCGAAGGACTGGCATGGGAGACAGCCAAGAAGACAGCAAAGGACAGACAAAAGTGAAACTGTCTTGCTAAAACCAGCAGCATGTGTTTTGAAAGCATTGAATGGAGGAGAAGAGAGAGAGAGAGAACGAGGGAAAGAGAAAGAGAGAGGAGAATATTTAGCACACTTTCCCAATATATATATAAGATATAAGATAAGAATTTCCTGGGTCAGATTTCTCCACGGGTCTCCGCCATTGTGAGTTTATTTTTCTTTCTTCCCCTAAACCCACTGTGAACCCACGTGTCCCGGGAACTAGTGGTTGGTTTGATTATCCTGTTTATGTTTATATCTGGTCAGCGTACATCTAGTGTACTTTTCTGTTTATTCATCAAGCATTTAGTGTACCTTTATGTTTAGTCACTAAACGTTTAGTGTATTTTTCTGTTTATTCGCCAAGCATTTAGTGTACCTTTCTGTTTATTCGCCAAGCATTTAGTGTACCTTTCTGTTTATTCGCCAAGCATTTAGCATACCTCTCTGTTTGTTCACTATACATCTTGTGTACCTTTCTGTTTATTCTGCATACATTTAATGTACATTTCTGTTTATTCAACATACATTTAGTGTACCTTCTGTTTACTCATTAAATGTATTTCCTAGTCTATTTTTCTGTTTATTTACCTTTCTGTTTATTCAGCATAGTGTACCTTTCTGTTTATTCATCATACAACCAGTGTACCTTTCTGTTTATTCAGCATAAATTTAGTGTACCTTTCTGTTTATTCGACATAAATTTAGTGTACCTTTCTGTTTATTCGACATAAATTTAGTGTACCTTTCTGTTTATTCGACATAAATTTAGTGTACCTTGCCTGGCAGATACATTCATGTTTTAGGAAGCTGTTTTCCTGACACAGATGTGTCACGTGCAAATTTGTATCGCCATCTTGGTTAAAACGCAACCAAAGCGGTCAAACAGCTCACTGCCTTTTTCCTGAACAGTACAGTTTATTTGTTTGTTTGTTTGTTTGTTTGTTTGTTTGTTTGTTTGTTTGTTTAATATAAGAAATAAGGAGGTTTTACCACACCAGAACAAACAGGAATGGTGCTCTGTCTTCTGGTGGCGAGATGCCCGAACCTCCCGTAAGATTCCGCGGTTCGAGTCCTGAGCAGTTCCCTTGCCACTTTCCTTTCTCTCTCACATCTCAGTGCTCTGTCTAATATTTTTCGAGTGCTATCAGTACAGCAGTGTTCTCTATAACTTTACCTGAAGAGGCAGTCCACTAAGGCTGTACTGCTGTAGTACTCTGTGCTTCAGTGTTTTTGCCTACATTTCTTTCCGTTTAACAAATCTTCCGGTGACTTGTTTCATGGCGCATATCAGGCAACTTAATTTAGAAAGAATTATTTGTCCCCCATTGTTATCAAGGGTGTGTCCGGTTATCATAAGAGTCGAAGGCAGAATCTTTTACAATCTGCGTGCGACCAGGCATAGGTCATATCCCAGGCTGATTGGCAGAACCGGATGTATGGTGATATCTTGCTGTGTCAGAGGTCACGATCCTGGGCGTATATTTTTTTGTTGTGGTTTATCGATTTAAACCGGACACATTTCTTTATCGCACGAGCTTTATCGCCAGTGGTTATTTGGAGGCTGTGTTTTAGATGTTTCAGGATCTAGAAACGGTTTTATAGATTTATGTGGATAAACTTGAAGTGGTTGCATCAAATCCTGAAGAGATTTTAGTTGTTATTAACATTTTCTTTATTGAAGGTGAGGATACTATACGTTTTATTGAAAGTGAGGATACTACACTCTTTATCATCACTAAAGCTTTGATAACACATTCCTGTATTTGTGTATAGAGTTTTTCCGTGCGCATAAAACAACCAATATTTTAGACTTGCGTCTCGGCTATGGCAGTTTAAGGAACAAAAGAATATTTTCACGGGAGTTGAATTATGGGGAGGGAAAAAGCCAAGGGAAGCTCAAGGGAAACAACTTTCAGTGCTTCTCCGAAACCACAAGAGAATGGACACAAAGGCCAGGAAAGAGGTTTGCTCAATGTTGATGGATGTTTGATGTTGTTTGTTTAACTTTTGGTTTCAGTTTGTTGTATGACTTTTTTTCTACTTGCTTGCTTTCCATGTTGTCCTTTGTGTCTTGTTCTATTTGACTCTTCTCCAATGTCTGTTGTTTCTGTCTTTGTTATCTACCTGGACCTATTTTTTTTTCAAACTTTGTTTTCTCAGATTTCTTATCTCTTTCATCTAGCTTGCCCTATTTTCTCTCTCACATTTATTCTTCCTTTCTACTACAGTTATTGCTGCAACTACTAGTTTTACTAAACTACAGGGCGTTCGGAAAATAACTGTGCATTACCTCAGTATCGATTCCGATATCTTATTGATATCTTAATGACTGCATCAGGTAGATGTGGCTAGATACCGCAAACATTAAGATATCACTACGATATTGGGTTAGTGCACAGTTACTTATGGAACACCCTGTACCATCATGCATTTTATTCCCTGAGTCTGATTATCTGAGGAGCTGTGTTGTTGTTTGAAGTTGCCTGCCTAATAAATTAAATTATAACAACTGCAACAACGTGTCTGTATTTCCTGTGGTGCATAGAGCAACACTAATTTGAAGATCTGTTTTTTTTCTTGTTAAACAGCTGAAGATCTATATTTGTTCAATTTCAGGCAAGCGAGGTAAAGAGCAATACAGTCCATGTTACCAAGGACCAGCAAAAAACAGGTTGGTGATGGCCTCCAGCGACGCCGCCCCTGCCGCTCCTGCTGCTGTCAAGGCTGTTCTTCTTTCGTTGTTTTGTTTCTCTTATTTTGTTGTGTCTTTAATGTCGGGAATGTTCTAGAAGTGACCTCTTTGTTCGTCCGCCCATAGACTGCAGATAACAATAGCTGCCATGGGTTTTTTTTTACCTCCAGGCGAACACCACTTCCTGTAGTTTTAGTAAAATCCACCGTAAAGGTGAGCATCCACTTCCTGTCGTTTTAGTAAACTCCACCGTAAAAGTGAGCATCCATCCACTTCCTGTAGTTTTAGTAAACTCCACCGTAAAGGTGAGCATCCATCCACTTCCTGTAGTTTTAGTAAACTCCACCCTAAATGCGAGCATCCACTTCCTGTTGTTTTAGTAAACTCCACCGTAAAGGTGAGCATTCATCCACTTCCTGTAGTTTTAGTAAACTCCACCGTAAAGGCGAGCACTCCTATCCTCACTTCGCTAGCGAGTTTGTTGTTACCAGGGATATCCACGAAGAAGATGTATAGCCGTGGTTGGCTATGATCCACTCCCTGACGTCAGAATAGAGACATTTGTTCAAGTTTGAGATGTTGATATAAAGTTAAAAGTATTCAGTGTTCATTATCAAGTTAACCTAGATGTGGCTAATGAAGTTGGTCAACTTTGTAATGCTAGCCACCCTTTATGTGTCTAATGAAGTTAGTCAAGTTTGTAATGCTAGCCACCCTTTATGTGTCTAATGAAGTTAGTCAAGTTTGTAATGCTAGCCACCCTTTATGTGTCTAATGAAGTTAGTCAAGTTTGTAATGCTAGCCACCCTTTATGTGTCTAATGAAGTTAGTCAAGTTTGTAATGCTAGCCACCCTTCGTGTGTCTAATGAAGTTAGTCAAGTTTGTAATGCTAGCCACCCTTTATGTGTCTAATGAAGTTAGTCAAGTTTGTAATGCTAGCCACCTTTATGTGTCTAATGAAGTTAGTCAAGTTTGTAATGCTAGGTACTCTAAATGTGGCTAACGATAAAGTTACAAATGTTAACAGTAAAAATGACTCTCGTTGACAGTAAGATGCTTTAAGACAGCGTCTTCTTCAGCAGATACCCACAGAGAAGTTGGTGGATAAAAGCGGCAAAGAAAGAGACGAGGCTGTGAATTCATGACAGAGGAAAAAAAAGATATCAACAAAATGTTTTTAAAATGTAAAAAAACGAAGTTTTCATCAAATGAACACGAAGGCTATAGCGAAAACTTTAAAATTTGGGAATGAATTGACAAGACAATCTTTGAATATCAAACAAGCTAAAACTGCCAGGAAAACAAAGCACAGTTCCTAAGAAACCATATAATAGATCCCAGGAGAAAATTTAATGTTTAAAAAGTCAGTATTACTTACGAACTTTCGATGGTATGGATGGGCATTCGAAAAGTTACCAGCAGAGTACGTAAGGCCATTCACGCACATGTAAAGCCTACGTTTTCGGAGGAGACAGTTGTTTAGACGGTACCTATGTTTTTGATACATTTAAGCAGTGGCCACGCAAATATGGCAGAATTCTATGAACTAATTTGACTTTATGACAGCGTGATGTTATCTTTCACAAACAACAAAAAAAGCCGTAACCTTCATTGTATCTCCTCAGATCATGTACAGATATCATATGCTGTCCCATCTTTGTGTTATGTCTGGGTGGACTTGCAGCTATAGCGTGCTGGGGTAAGTTTCAGTCCTTTTAGCTACACTTAGCCCTGCGGTGTATTTCTGTACGTTTCTGTTTGTAGAAGTAATCCTATGTCCGTCAGTTTGTAAAGACTGAGAGAGGCCGAAGTTTGTGAGAGTTGAAAGGTGGGTGCCAGGGTTTGCCGCAGCATTTCAGACGTGGCATGTTGGACTTGCCAATGAGAAGACAAGCCAGTTAAAGGCAACGGAAGTCAACTAATTTTTCCGCGAAATGGTTTATTCAGGGCAATAAAAATAATAAAGTTAGAAATTATTGAAAATAAAAATTGTACATAGTGCACTGAAAACATAGAAGAAGGTCCCGGGTTTTCTATACAGAACACTAGAAAACAGAGCATAATGTCCCGGGTTTTCTATACAGCGCACTGGAAAACAGAGCAAAAGGCCCCGGGTTTTTTATACAGCGCACTGGAAAACAGAGCAAAGGTCCCGGGTTTTCTATACAGCGCACTGGAAAACAGAGCAAAAGGCCCCGGGTTTTTTATACAGCGCACTGGAAAACAGAGCAAAGGTCCCGGGTTTTCTATACAGCGCACTGGAAAACAGAGCAAAAGGTCCCGGGTTTTCTATACAGAGCACTGGAAAACAGAGCAAAAGGTCCCGGGTTTTCTATACAGCGCACTGGAAAACAGAGCAAAAGGTCCCGGGTTTAGCTCCCTATTGTTGGAGAGCTGTTGTTGAACTCCTGACACCTGGTTTAACCCATCCTCAACAGCAGAATATTTGGTGGTTGAGTGAGTAGTGCTCTGCCCTCTTTCAGCTGGTTCTTCGTTTATCAGACGCACGAGCTTGGGTTCTCCTTCATTGCCCCCCCCCCCCAATACTTATCTTTCTCTCATTTCTTGTTCTTCATCTTCTACTATCTCTTGCTTTGTTCTAGCGTTTCATTCTATACGAGGTCTGATAAAAAAAGTGTTGGGAATGGACTTATCTATAATTTAATCACCTTCGAAACAGCCCCCTTTCCTGAAGCAGTGCACTTAGCCCAGCGCTGTCTCCACTGCTGAAAGCAATTTTTTGAAACCATCTTCTGATGATAACAGCTGCCTCGTCATGTTCTATTGTATCTCCTCGACGTCCTGAAATCTTGTTACTTTCAAGTTGTGTTTTATTGTTGGGAGTAGGAAGAAGTCACCGGGAGCGATATCAGGCGATTATGGCGGCCGTAGGACTTGTGGAATGTGGAGCTTAGCAAGAAACTGCTGCACAGGTTGCCATGCATGGGCAGGCGCACTGTCATGGTGGAGTTGCCGCTCGTCACTCTCATGCAATGTCGGCCTTTTCCCACAAACTGCGGCCCTCATAAGTGGCAAAACTTCCCGGTAGTATTCCTTGTTGATTGTCTGACCTGATGGAGCATATTCCTGATCTAGTCTTCCACTGTAGCTGAAAAAAAAACAGTCAGCGCTGTCTTGAAACTGCTGCGACTCTGTCGTGCTTTCTTGACTCTAAGACACGTCGGGTTCTTCCACTTCGAAGACTGGGTCTTGGTTTCCGGGTCATGCCCATAAACCCAGGAATCATCAGCAGTTATGATTGTTGTAAACAAGTGCTCGTCCACTTCGGCTCGTTCAAGCAGGTCCCGGGGAGCAGAAACACGGACCTGCTTGTGGTCAGAAGACAGAACTTTGGGCACAAACTTAGCTCAGACACATCTCAGGTCAGACACATCTCAGGCTCAGACACATCTCAGGTCAGACACATCTCAGGTCAGACACATCTCAGGTCAGACACATCTCAGGCTCAGACACATCTCAGGTCAGACACATCTCAGGTCAGACACATCTCAGGTCAGACACATCTCAGGCTCAGACACATCTCATGCTCAGACACATCTCAGGCTCAACACATCTCAGGTCAGACACATCTCAAGCTAAAACTGCCAGGAAAACAAAGCACAGTTCCTAAGAAACCATATAATAGAATCCCAGGAGAAAATTTAATGTTTAAAAAGTCAGTATTACTTACGAACTTTCGATGGTATGGATGGGCATTCGAAAAGTTACCAGCAGAGTACATAAGGCCATTCACGCACATGTAAAGCCTACGTTTTCGGAGGAGACAGTTGTTTAGACGGTACCTATGTTTTTGATACATTTAAGCAGTGGCCACGCAAATATGGCAGAATTCTATGAACTAATTTGACTTTATGACAGCGTGATGTTATCTTTCACAAACAACAAAAAAAGCCGTAACCTTCATTGTATCTCCTCAGATCATGTACAGATATCATATGCTGTCCCATCTTTGTGTTATGTCTGGGTGGACTTGCAGCTATAGCGTGCTGGGGTAAGTTTCAGTCCTTTTAGCTACACTTAGCCCTGCGGTGTATTTCTGTACGTTTCTGTTTGTAGAAGTAATCCTATGTCCGTCAGTTTGTAAAGACTGAGAGAGGCCGAAGTTTGTGAGAGTTGAAAGGTGGGTGCCAGGGTTTGCCGCAGCATTTCAGACGTGGCATGTTGGACTTGCCAATGAGAAGACAAGCCAGTTAAAGGCAACGGAAGTCAACTAATTTTTCCGCGAAATGGTTTATTCAGGGCAATAAAAATAATAAAGTTAGAAATTATTGAAAATAAAAATTGTACATAGTGCACTGAAAACATAGAAGAAGGTCCCGGGTTTTCTATACAGAACACTAGAAAACAGAGCATAATGTCCCGGGTTTTCTATACAGCGCACTGGAAAACAGAGCAAAAGGCCCCGGGTTTTTTATACAGCGCACTGGAAAACAGAGCAAAGGTCCCGGGTTTTCTATACAGCGCACTGGAAAACAGAGCAAAAGGCCCCGGGTTTTTTATACAGCGCACTGGAAAACAGAGCAAAGGTCCCGGGTTTTCTATACAGCGCACTGGAAAACAGAGCAAAAGGTCCCGGGTTTTCTATACAGAGCACTGGAAAACAGAGCAAAAGGTCCCGGGTTTTCTATACAGCGCACTGGAAAACAGAGCAAAAGGTCCCGGGTTTAGCTCCCTATTGTTGGAGAGCTGTTGTTGAACTCCTGACACCTGGTTTAACCCATCCTCAACAGCAGAATATTTGGTGGTTGAGTGAGTAGTGCTCTGCCCTCTTTCAGCTGGTTCTTCGTTTATCAGACGCACGAGCTTGGGTTCTCCTTCATTGCCCCCCCCCCCCAATACTTATCTTTCTCTCATTTCTTTGTTCTTCATCTTCTACTATCTCTTGCTTTGTTCTAGCGTTTCATTCTATACGAGGTCTGATAAAAAAAGTGTTGGGAATGGACTTATCTATAATTTAATCACCTTCGAAACAGCCCCCTTTCCTGAAGCAGTGCACTTAGCCCAGCGCTGTCTCCACTGCTGAAAGCAATTTTTTGAAACCATCTTCTGATGATAACAGCTGCCTCGTCATGTTCTATTGTATCTCCTCGACGTCCTGAAATCTTGTTACTTTCAAGTTGTGTTTTATTGTTGGGAGTAGGAAGAAGTCACCGGGAGCGATATCAGGCGATTATGGCGGCCGTAGGACTTGTGGAATGTGGAGCTTAGCAAGAAACTGCTGCACAGGTTGCCATGCATGGGCAGGCGCACTGTCATGGTGGAGTTGCCGCTCGTCACTCTCATGCAATGTCGGCCTTTTCCCACAAACTGCGGCCCTCATAAGTGGCAAAACTTCCCGGTAGTATTCCTTGTTGATTGTCTGACCTGATGGAGCATATTCCTGATCTAGTCTTCCACTGTAGCTGAAAAAAAAACAGTCAGCGCTGTCTTGAAACTGCTGCGACTCTGTCGTGCTTTCTTGACTCTAAGACACGTCGGGTTCTTCCACTTCGAAGACTGGGTCTTGGTTTCCGGGTCATGCCCATAAACCCAGGAATCATCAGCAGTTACGAAGGCTGCAGCGAAAACTTTAAAATTTGGGAATGAATTGACAAGACAATCTTTGAATATCAAACAAGCTAAAACTGCCAGGAAAACAAAGCACAGTTCCTAAGAAACCATATAATAGAATCCCAGGAGAAAATTTAATGTTTAAAAAGTCAATACTAATTACGAACTTTCGATGGTATGGATGGGCATTCGAAAAGTGACCAGCAGAGTACATAAGGCCATTCACGCACATGTAAAGCCTACGTTTTCGGAGGAGACAGTTGTTTAGACGGTACCTATGTTTTTGATACATTTAAGCAGTGGCCACGCAAATATGGCGGAATTCTATGAACTAATTTGACTTTATGACAGCGTGATATTATCTTTCACAAACAACAAAAAAAGCCGTAACCTTCATTGTATCTCCTCAGATCATGTACAGATATCATATGCTGTCCCATCTTTGTGATATGTCTGGGTGGACTTGCAGCTATAGCCTGCTGGGGTGAGTTTCAGTCCTTTTAGCTACACCTAGCGCTGTGGTGTATTTCTGTACGTTTCTGTTTGTAGAAGTAATCCTATGTCCGTCAGTTTGTAAAGACTGGGAGAGGCCGAAGTTTGTGAGAGTTGAAAGGTGGGTCTGAGGGTTTACCCCAGCATTTCTGACGTGGCATGTTGGACTTGCCAATGAGAAGACAAGCCAGTTAAAGGCAACGGAAGTCAACTAATTTTTCCGCGAAATGGTTTATTCAGGGCAATAAAAATAATAAAGTTAGAAATTATTGAAAATAAAAATTGTACATAGTGCACTGAAAACATAGAAGAAGGTCCCGGGTTTTCTATACAGAACACTAGAAAACAGAGCATAAGGTCCCGGGTTTTCTATACAGCGCACTGGAAAACAGAGCAAAAGGTGCCGGGTTTAGCTCCCTATTGTTGGAGAGCTGTTGTTGAACTCCTGACACCTGGTTTAACCCATCCTCAACAGCAGAATATTTGGTGGTCGAGTGAGTAGTGCTCTGCCCTCTTTCAGCTGGTTCTTCGTTTATCAGAAGCCCGAGCTTGGGTTCTCGTTCATTGCCCCCCCCCCCCAATACTTATCTTTCTCTCATTTCTTTGTTCTTCATCTTCTACTATCTCTTGCTTTGTTCTAGCGTTTCATTCTATACGAGGTCTGATCAAAAAGTGTTGGAAATGGACTTATCTGTAATTTAATCACCTTCGAAACAGCCCCCTTTCCTGAAGCAGTGCACTTAGCCCAGCGCTGTCTCCACTGCTGAAAGCAATTTTTTGAAACCATCTTCTGATGATAACAGCGGCCTCGTCATATTCTGTTGCATCTCCTCGACGTCCTGAAATCTTGTTACTTTCAAGTTGTGTTTTATTGTTGGGAGTAGGAAGAAGTCACCGGGAGCGATATCAGGCGATTATGGCGGCCGTAGGACTTGTGGAATGTGGAGCTTAGCAAGAAACTGCTGCACAGGTTGCCATGCATGGGCAGGCGCACTGTCATGGTGGAGTTGCCACTCGTCACTCTCATGCAATGTCGGCCTTTTGCCACAAACTGCGGCCCTCATACGTGGCAAAACTTCACGGTAGTATTCCTTGTTCATTGTCTGACCTGATGGAGCATATTCCTGATCTAGTCTTCCACTGTAGCTGAAAAAAAAAACAGTCAGCGCTGTCTTGAAACTGCTGCGACTCTGTCGTGCTTTCTTGAGTCTAAGACACGTCGGGTTCTTCCACTGCCAAGACTGGGTCTTGGTTTCCGGGTCATGCCCATAAACCCAGGAATCATCAGCAGTTATGATTGTTTTAAACAAGTGCTCGTCCACTTCTGCTCGTTCAAGCAGGTCCCGAGGAGCAGAAACACGGACCTGGTTGTGGTCAGAAGACAGAACTTTGGGCACAAACTTAGTTCAGACACATCTCAGGTCAGACAATGTCAGACACATCTCAGGTCAGACAATGTCAGACACATCTCAGGTCAGACACATCTCATGTCAGACAATGTCAGACACATCTCATGTCAGAAAATGTAAAAAAAAAAACGAAGTTTTCATCAAATGAAAACGAAGGCTGCAGCGAAAACTTTAAAATTTGGGAATGAATTGACAAGACAATCTTTGAATATCAAACAAGCTAAAACTGCCAGGAAAACAAAGCACAGTTCCTAAGAAACCATATAATAGAATCCCAGGAGAAAATTTAATGTTTAAAAAGTCAATACTAATTACGAACTTTCGATGGTATGGATGGGCATTCGAAAAGTGACCAGCAGAGTACATAAGGCCATTCACGCACATGTAAAGCCTACGTTTCGGAGGAGACAGTTGTTTAGACGGTACCTATGTTTTTGATACATTTAAGCAGTGGCCACGCAAATATGGCGGAATTCTATGAACTAATTTGACTTTATGACAGCGTGATATTATCTTTCACAAACAACAAAAAAAGCCGTAACCTTCATTGTATCTCCTCAGATCATGTACAGATATCATATGCTGTCCCATCTTTGTGATATGTCTGGGTGGACTTGCAGCTATAGCCTGCTGGGGTGAGTTTCAGTCCTTTTAGCTACACCTAGCGCTGTGGTGTATTTCTGTACGTTTCTGTTTGTAGAAGTAATCCTATGTCCGTCAGTTTGTAAAGACTGGGAGAGGCCGAAGTTTGTGAGAGTTGAAAGGTGGGTCTGAGGGTTTACCCCAGCATTTCTGACGTGGCATGTTGGACTTGCCAATGAGAAGACAAGCCAGTTAAAGGCAACGGAAGTCAACTAATTTTTCCGCGAAATGGTTTATTCAGGGCAATAAAAATAATAAAGTTAGAAATTATTGAAAATAAAAATTGTACATAGTGCACTGAAAACATAGAAGAAGGTCCCGGGTTTTCTATACAGAACACTAGAAAACAGAGCATAAGGTCCCGGGTTTTCTATACAGCGCACTGGAAAACAGAGCAAAAGGTGCCGGGTTTAGCTCCCTATTGTTGGAGAGCTGTTGTTGAACTCCTGACACCTGGTTTAACCCATCCTCAACAGCAGAATATTTGGTGGTCGAGTGAGTAGTGCTCTGCCCTCTTTCAGCTGGTTCTTCGTTTATCAGAAGCCCGAGCTTGGGTTCTCGTTCATTGCCCCCCCCCCCCAATACTTATCTTTCTCTCATTTCTTTGTTCTTCATCTTCTACTATCTCTTGCTTTGTTCTAGCGTTTCATTCTATACGAGGTCTGATCAAAAAGTGTTGGAAATGGACTTATCTGTAATTTAATCACCTTCGAAACAGCCCCCTTTCCTGAAGCAGTGCACTTAGCCCAGCGCTGTCTCCACTGCTGAAAGCAATTTTTTGAAACCATCTTCTGATGATAACAGCGGCCTCGTCATATTCTGTTGCATCTCCTCGACGTCCTGAAATCTTGTTACTTTCAAGTTGTGTTTTATTGTTGGGAGTAGGAAGAAGTCACCGGGAGCGATATCAGGCGATTATGGCGGCCGTAGGACTTGTGGAATGTGGAGCTTAGCAAGAAACTGCTGCACAGGTTGCCATGCATGGGCAGGCGCACTGTCATGGTGGAGTTGCCACTCGTCACTCTCATGCAATGTCGGCCTTTTGCCACAAACTGCGGCCCTCATACGTGGCAAAACTTCACGGTAGTATTCCTTGTTCATTGTCTGACCTGATGGAGCATATTCCTGATCTAGTCTTCCACTGTAGCTGAAAAAAAAAACAGTCAGCGCTGTCTTGAAACTGCTGCGACTCTGTCGTGCTTTCTTGAGTCTAAGACACGTCGGGTTCTTCCACTGCCAAGACTGGGTCTTGGTTTCCGGGTCATGCCCATAAACCCAGGAATCATCAGCAGTTATGAATGTTTTAAAAATGTAAAAAAAAAAACGAAGTTTCATCAAATGAAAACGAAGGCTGCAGCGAAAACTTTAAAATTTGGGAATGAATTGACAAGACAATCTTTGAATATCAACAAGCTAAAACTGCCAGGAAAACAAAGCACAGTCCTAAGAAACCATATAATAGAATCCCAGGAGAAAATTTAATGTTTAAAAAGTCAATACTAATTACGAACTTTCGATGGTATGGATGGGCATTCGAAAAGTGACCAGCAGAGTACACAAGGCCATTCACGCACATGTAAAGCCTACGTTTCGGAGGAGACAGTTGTTTAGACGGTACCTATGTTTTGATACATTTAAGCAGTGGCCACGCAAATATGGCGGAATTCTATGAACTAATTGACTTTATGACAGCGTGATATTATCTTTCACAAACAACAAAAAAAGCCGTAACCTTCATTGTCTCTCAGATCATGTACAGATATCATATGCTGTCCCATCTTGTGATATGTCTGGGTGGACTTGCAGCTATAGCCTGCTGGGGTGAGTTTCAGTCCTTTAGCTACACCTAGCGCTGTGGTGTATTCTGTACGTTTCTGTTTGTAGAAGTAATCCTATGTCCGTCAGTTGTAAAGACTGGGGAGAGGCCGAAGTTTGTGAGAGTTGAAAGGGGGGTCTGAGGGTTTACCCCAGCATTTTCTGACGTGGCATGTTGGACTTGCCAATGAGAAGACAAGCCAGTTAAAGGCAACGGAAGTCAACTAATTTTTCCGCGAAATGGTTTATTCAGGGCAATAAAATAATAAAGTTAGAAATTATTGAAAATAAAAATTGTACATAGTGCACTGAAAACATAGAAGAAGGTCCCGGGTTTTCTATACAGAACACTAGAAAACAGAGCATAAGGTCCCGGGTTTTCTATACAGCGCACTGGAAAACAGAGCAAAAGGTGCCGGTTTAGCTCCCTATTGTTGGAGAGCTGTGTTGAACTCCTGACACCTGGTTTAACCCATCCTCAACAGCGAATATTGGTGGTCGAGTGAGTAGTGCTCTGCCCTCTTTCAGCTGGTTCTCGTTTATCAGAAGCCCGAGCTTGGGTTCTCGTTCATTGCCCCCCCCCCCCAATACTTATCTTTCTCTCATTTCTTTGTTCTCATCTTCTACTATCTCTTGCTTTGTTCTAGCGTTTCATTCTATACGAGGTCTGATCAAAAAGTGTTGGAAATGGACTTATCTGTAATTTAATCACCTTCGAAACAGCCCCCTTTCCTGAAGCAGTGCACTTAGCCCAGCGCTGTCTCCACTGCTGAAAGCAATTTTTTGAAACCATCTTCTGATGATAACAGCGGCCTCGTCATATTCTGTTGCATCTCCTCGACGTCCTGAAATCTTGTTACTTTCAAGTTGTGTTTTATTGTTGGGAGTAGGAAGAAGTCACCGGGAGCGATATCAGGCGATTATGGCGGCCGTAGGACTTGTGGAATGTGGAGCTTAGCAAGAAACTGCTGCACAGGTTGCCATGCATGGGCAGGCGCACTGTCATGGTGGAGTTGCCACTCGTCACTCTCATGCAATGTCGGCCTTTTGCCACAAACTGCGGCCCTCATACGTGGCAAAACTTCACGGTAGTATTCCTTGTTCATTGTCTGACCTGATGGAGCATATTCCTGATCTAGTCTTCCACTGTAGCTGAAAAAAAAAACAGTCAGCGCTGTCTTGAAACTGCTGCGACTCTGTCGTGCTTTCTTGAGTCTAAGACACGTCGGGTTCTTCCACTGCCAAGACTGGGTCTTGGTTTCCGGGTCATGCCCATAAACCCAGGAATCATCAGCAGTTATGATTGTTTTAAACAAGTGCTCGTCCACATCTCAGGTCAGACAATGTCAGACACATCTCATGTTAGACACATCTCATGTCAGACACATCTCAGGTCAGACACATCTCAGGTCAGACAATGTCAGACACATCTCATGTTAGACACATCTCATGTCAGACACATCTCAGGTCAGACAATGTCAGACACATCTCATGTCAGACACATCTCATGTCAGACACATCTCAGGTCAGACACATCTCAGGTCAGACAATGTCAGACACATCTCATGTTAGACACATCTCATGTCAGACACATCTCAGGTCAGACACATCTCAGGTCAGACACATCTCATGCTCAGACATATCTCATGCTCAGACACATCTCATGTCAGACACATCTCATGTCAGACACATCTCATGTCAGACATATCTCATGCTCAGACACATCTCATGTCAGACATATCTCATGTCAGACATATCTCATGCTCAGACACATCTCATTCTCAGACACATCTCATGCTCAGACACATCTCAGGTCAGACACATCTCGTGCTCACCTTGTACGTGAGAATCGACTGGCCTGAACCAAAACTGATCTGGAAGTCTTCAGATACTTCATGAATATTCGGCGATTTATCAGCTTAGACGCGCAGACAAGTTCGAACTTTTCTTAAGTTTTGCTGGTTGCTGGCCTCCCAGGCCGTTCATCTCTTTCACGGTCATCTTTAAAACATTTATACCACTCATAAACCTATGTACAACTCACACAAACTTCCCTATAGACTACCTGTAGTGTACGACTAATACAATCCTCCCATAGACTACCTGTAACTTTAAGTGTACGATTCATACAATCCTCCCATAGACTACCTGTAACTTTAAGTGTACGATTCATACAATCCTCCCATAGACTACCTGTAACTTTAAGTGTACGATTCATAGAATACCTGTAACTTTACGATTCATACAATCCTCCCATAGACTACCTGTAACTTTAAATACATGCCTTTGCACGTTTCGTTAAGTTTTTGACAAAATTTGATGCAGAATCGCTGATGCAGTTTTTCCGACTTGACAAATGCGACGAACAGATTCAGATACATCAGAACAAAGCACTACCATAAGCAAAGTGGGCAAGCACTGGTCACGTGACTTATGCCAGGTGTGGGGTATATGCCAAGGTCAACCTGTGGCTATCTGCTTCCGGTTGTGTCAGTCGGTTCGGGGCTATGCCCTCTGTCTGGATACTTTTTGACCACACCTTGTAAGCTTCCTGTACCGTGTCCTAAATAATGTCCTCTAGTCCTCCAGCTTAAGGTAAAGGTAAGCCTGACATGTCACCAGGACAACTGATTGATCTAGTGTTAGTGCACCATGTTTACCTTGACCTGACTGGAGAGTTATGTGGTCAACTTCATGTCCGACTTCCTATACTTGCCAAAGAGGAGCCCGGCTACTTGCTTTTACGGTTCTCCCAGCTGGACTTGAACCACTGGCCTCCACGCGAAGGACTCTTGCACTAGCCACTGCGTCACTCAGGCGACTACCTCCACTATATTCGGGTACCCGCTCCACTCCCACAAGCAGCTGCTGTCCTCTAGCTGGACATCACATACCCCAGGACACACAGACTTCCCTGGCAAAGTGTAACTGATAACATAACACATTAACATAGTAAAACACATTACACGATGTTTGTGTGTGCTCTGATATCAGATGTTGATAATCTGACGGTCTCCAGGCAATACTTCAGTTCTCTCTCTCTCTCTCTCTCTCTCTCTCTCTCTCTCTCTCTCTTTACTTTAAACGTTATCAACATCTGTTTGATATGGACTATATGCCCCCCCCCCCTTTAAGCATAGTTTAAAGTAGTTTAAAGTATGGCTTGATTGTTGTAATTTTTTAATACTACTTTTCTATAAATGTGTTAGTTTTGAATGAATGTAAGAATGCAAGTTTATTTCATGTTGTTGCATAAACCAGAGTGTAGAGTGTATGGACAAGAGATAAGTTTATTATTTATTTATGTAATCATTTAATGAGTCTTCATGATTATTATGCTCATTAACAAATGCTGAATGACTGTGACTGAGTGAAAGCTGTATGATGGAGGGTAGAATGTTAGACGGGCCTGCGTGCCCAATTCTTAACCCTCTGAAAATATAGTATGTTCGTTTGTTCTCTCTCTCTCACACCTCTCTGTTTCTCTCTGACCTCTCTGTCTCTCTCTCACCTCTGTCTCTCTCTCACCTCTCTGTCTCTCTCTCACCTCTCTGTCTCTCTATCTCTCTCTCCATCTCTGCCTCTCTTTATTTGCCTTCCTTTTTTCTTTGCTTCATTCTCTCTACCTGTCCCTGTATATCAGTTTCTTAGTATATCTATCTACTTTTTGTTTGCGCGCGCGCGCGTGTGTGTGTGTTTTCATGTAACCATAAGTATATTCATGAATATTCGGCGATTTATCAGCTTAGACGCGCAGACAAGTTCGAACTTTTCTTAAGTTTTGCTGGTTGCTGGCCTCCCAGGCCGTTCATCTCTTTCACGATCATCTTTAAAACATTTATACCACTCATAAACCTATGTACGACTCACACAAACCTCCCATAGACTACCTGTAGTGTACGACTAATACAATCCTCCCATAGACTACCTGTAGTGTACGACTAATACAATCCTCCCATAGACTACCTGTAACTTTAAGTGTACGATTCATACAATCCTCCCATAGACTACCTGTAACTTTAAGTGTACGATTCATAGAATACCTGTAACTTTACGATTCATACAATCCTCCCATAGACTACCTGTAACTTTAAGTACATGCCTTTGCACGTTTCGTTAAGTTTTTGACAAAATTTGATGCAGAATCGCTGATGCAGTTTTTCCGACTTGACAAATGCGACGAACAGATTCAGATACATCAGAACAAAGCACTACCAACGAACAGATTCAGATACATCAGAACAAAGCACTACCAACGAACAGATTCAGATACATCAGAACAAAGCACTACCAACGAACAGATTCAGATACATCAGAACAAAGCACTACCAACGAACAGATTCAGATACATCAGAACAAAACACTACCATAAGCAAAGTGGGCAAGCACTGGTCACGTGACTTATGCCAGGTGTGGGGTATATGCCAAGGTCAACCTGTGGCTATCTGCTTCCGGTTGTGTCAGTCGGTTCGGGGCTATGCCCTCTGTCTGGATACTTTTTGACCACACCTTGTAAGCTTCCTGTACCGTGTCCTAAATAATGTCCTCTAGTCCTCCAGCTTAAGGTAAAGGTAAGCCTGACATGTCACCAGGACAACTGATTGATCTAGTGTTAGTGCACCATGTTTACCTTGACCTGACTGGAAAGTTATGTGGTCAACTTCATGTCCGACTTCCTATACTTGCCAAAGAGGAGCCCGGCTACTTGCTTTTACGGTTCTCCCAGCTGGACTTGAACCACTGGCCTCCACGCGAAGGACTCTTGCACTAGCCACTGCGTCACTCAGGCGACTACCTCCACTATATTCGGGTACCCGCTCCACTCCCACAAGCAGCTGCTGTCCTCTAGCTGGACATCACATACCCCAGGACACACAGACTTCCCTGGCAAAGTGTAACTGATAACATAACACATTAACATAGTAAAACACATTACACGATGTTTGTGTGTGCTCTGATATCAGATGTTGATAATCTGACGGTCTCCAGGCAATACTTCAGTTCTCTCTCTCTCTCTCTCTCTCTCTCTCTCTCTCTCTCTCTCTTTACTTTAAACGTTATCAACATCTGTTTGATATGGACTATATGCCCCCCCCCCCTTTAAGCATAGTTTAAAGTAGTTTAAAGTATGGCTTGATTGTTGTAATTTTTTAATACTACTTTTCTATAAATTTGTTAGTTTTGAATGAATGTAAGAATGCAAGTTTATTTCATGTTGTTGCATAAACCAGAGTGTAGAGTGTATGGACATGAGATAAGTTTAATATTTATTTATGTAATCATTTAATGAGTCTTCATGATTATTATGCTCATTAACAAATGCTGAATGATTGTGACTGAGTAAAAGCTGTATGATGGAGGGCAGAATGTTAGACGGGCCTGCGTGCCCAATTCTTAACCCTCTGAAAATATAGTATGTTCGTTTGTTCTCTCTCTCTCACACCTCTCTGTCTCTCTCTCACCTCTGTCTCTCTCTCACCTCTCTCTGTCTCTCACCTCTCTCTGTCTCTCACCTCTCTGTCTCTCTATCTCTCTCTCACCTCTCACCTCTCTGTCTCTCTCACCTCTCTGTCTCTCTCTCACCTCTGTCTCTCTCTCACCTCTGTCTCTCTCTCACCTCTGTCTCTCTCTCACCTCTCTCTGTCTCTCTCTCACCTCTCTGTCTCTCTCACCTCTCTGTCTCTCTATCTCTCTCTCACCTCTCACCTCTCTGTCTCTCTCACCTCTCTGTCTCTCTCTCACCTCTGTCTCTCTCTCACCTCTCTGTCTCTCTCTCACCTCTCTGTCTCTCTATCTCTCTCTCCATCTCTGCCTCTCTTTATTTGCCTTCCTTTTTTCTTTGCTTCATTCTCTCTACCTGTCCCTGTATATCAGTTTCTTAGTAAATCTATCTAATTTTTGTATGCGCGCGCGCGCGCGCGTGTGTGTGTTTTCATGTAACCATAAGTATATAGATGAACATTTGTTATAACTAAACTTTATACCTCCAAGTTGTTTAAGTTTCTTATCAGATTATTTATTTCTCCAAGTGTATATTCATGAATCATTTCTTCTTCCTCTTCTGTACTTCTTCTCTGTTGTCAGGACGTTGTTCTCTGCTTGTTTGGCTCCACCACGTTTTGTAGTGGCCTTGACTACCTTGACCCCAGCTTTGATCAACTCGTTTCTGGTCTCTGTAACCACGTGTTGTCTGAGATCAATCGAGCAACAACCAAATCCCTGCTATAGTTCAACGTAATATTTACACTTGAGATCAATCAAACCACAACTAAACCCCTGTCATGTTCAAGGTACCGACCCAATACACCACTTTGTGTGCTACAATTAGTTGAAGCCATCTTGGCAAAGAACGATAACTGTAACACAAGGGCTGATAATCCGTGCCATAATGTCTGGCAATGAGTAGGAAAAAAATAAGTAGAGAAAGACGCGGATAATGAGGAGATGATATACTTAAAATGCACAAACAGAAATACATTCTTCTGTTTATGGTTTATGGTCTGGGTCATCATCATTGTACTCGGGGCATGTCCATAACTGCTCAGATCCATCACCCCACCCCCTTCAACAGCGGCCTGTGGCTGATAGTGCCTGTCATATGTTGATTGACAAGTTGTCTCGCATGTCCAGTATGCTCTCCCCAGCTCTCTCAGTCTCTCCCCAGCTCTCTCAGTCTCTCCTCAGCTCTCTCAGTCTCTCCCCAGCTCTCTCAGTCTCTCCTCAGCTCTCTCAGTCTCTCCCCAGCTCTCTCAGTCTCTCCCCAGCTCTCTCAGTCTCTCCTCAGCTCTCTCAGTCTCTCCTCAGCTCTCTCAGTCTCTCCTCAGCTCTCTCAGTCTCTCCTCAGCTCTCTCAGTCTCTCCCCAGCTCTCTCAGTCTCTCCTCAGCTCTCTCAGTCTCTCCCCAGCTCTCTCAGTCTCTCTCTCAGTCTCTCCTCAGCTCTCTCAGTCTCTCCCTAGCTCTCTCAGTCTCTCCTCAGCTCTCTCAGTCTCTCCTCAGCTCTCTCAGTCTCTCCCCAGCTCTCTCAGTCTCTCCTCAGCTCTCTCAGTCTCTCCCTAGCTCTCTCAGTCTCTCCTCAGCTCTCTCAGTCTCTCCCTAGCTCTCTCAGTCTCTCCCCAGCTCTCTCAGTCTCTCCCCAGCTCTCTCAGTCTCTCCTCAGCTCTCTCAGTCTCTCCCCAGCTCTCTCAGTCTCTCCCCAACTCTCTCAGTCTCTCCTCAGCTCTCTCAGTCTCTCCCCAACTCTCTCAGTCTCTCCCCAGCTCTCTCAGTATCTCCCCAGCTCTCTCAGTATCTCCTCAGCTCTCTCAGTCTCTCCCCAGCTCTCTCAGTCTCTCCCCAGCTCTCTCAGTCTCTCCCCAGCTCTCTCAGTCTCTCCCCAACTCTCTGTTATATGAACAACATATTTGTAGAAATGTGGTTTATTAGAAGAATGTTGCGAATCCCCTGGACAGCAAAAATAACTAATGAAGAATGTATGAGAAGAGCTGGAGAGACAAAAAACCTTGTCAAAAAGATAAGAGAGAGACAATGTACTTTCATAGGACATGCAATGAGAAGAGGGGGCATTGAAAATATTATAACAACAGGAAAAATAGAAGGAAGAAGATCAAGAGGAAGACCAAGAGAAATGATACTGGACAGTCTGACGGGATGGTGTGAGAGGAGATCACCAACTGAGCTGATGGCATGCATGAAGGATCGCGTACTCTGGAGAAGCATAATAGCCAACGCCAGTCGGCACGGCACATGATGATGATGATATTTGTAGAATGTCTGAAATAAAGTGAAAGATGTATGATAAAGGGCAGAATGTCAGACTGGCCTGCGTGCCCAATTCTTAACCCTTTGGAAATAAAGATCAATCAATCAATCAATCTCTCAGTCTCTCCCCAATTCTTTCAGTCTCTCCCCAGCTCTCTGTCTCTCCCCATCTCTCTCAGTCTCTCCCCAACTCTCTCAGTCTCTCCCCAGCTCTCTCAGTCTCTCCCCAGCTCTCTCAGTCTCTCCCTAGCACTCTCAGTCTTTCCCCAGCTCTCTCAGCCTGAGTAGCGATGTAGATTCGCTGCCCTCCAAGTCCTTCACTCTGACTATCAAGCTCAGCGCGTTAACAATGTCGTCTCGATCCAGTGGTTGTCCATCTATGGCAGAGCCAGCCAGTCTATCAGCTCCTTCATTTCCCTGGATGCCCACCTGCCCAGGGACATAGACGAAGGTGACTCTGCAAATCTCTGATTTCTGCAATGACTCAAGGCACTGCCTGCGTACAGAACCTGTCTCGACCTTCTGGGTCATACTTACTGAATCACTTAGTATGCAGACACGGGTGTAGTTTTTGTGGCTCTAACCAGACGAATACTTTCATTACTGCATCACCTATTGCCTCTTCTTTTGAGGCTGTGCGCACTGCGTCATTATACAGTGCGTTCGGAAAATAACTGTGCACTAACCCAGTATCGATTCCGGTATCGTAGTGATATCTTAATGATTGCGGCAGGTAGTTGTGGCTAGATACCGCAGACATTAAGATAGCGGAATCGATACTGGGTTAGGGCACAGTTGTTTATGGAAGACCCTGTACATTATAGGCGATTACAGAGGAAATACGCTGGCGATGGTTGGGACATGTGCTCCGAATGACTGACAACTCACTACCAAAAATAGCACTAAGATGGACACCACAGGGGAGCAGAAGTAAGGGCAGACCAAAAGAAACATGGAGAAGAACAACAGAAAGGATGTTGAGCAATAGAGGGCTCACCTGGGCAAGATGGATTAAAAAAAAAAGGAAAAGGGCAGGCATTTGTGGAAAACCCTTGCGGAAGCCCAATGGCCCTGGGCACTTAAGGTTCAGAGAGAGAGAGAGATCATTAAGAGTGATGTATATTTTATTTATTGACTTTATGTTATTGTTGTCGAACCATCTGTGATCTCATGAAGACCTTAGGCTAAAATGTTGCACCTCTGTTTAGTTCTGCTTTCCTTTTTCTTCCTGTTTTTAAAATGGTTTCTTGAGTAGCGAAACGGTTAGCGGGCTCGCCTCTCATGATGGTGGCTGGGATCCAGCCAGAGGAGAGCAAGTCTCCCAGCTGTAAAGATTAGAACCTGACTCCTTCTAGAACTGGCGAAGAACAGGCAGCTACGCATGATGACCATATTATCCTATGTTGTGATGAGAGATAACAGAAATGATGACCACATTACCCTATGTTGTGATGAGAGATAACAGAAATGATAACCATATTACCCTATGTTGTGATGAGAGATAACAGAAATGATGACCACATTACCCTATGTTGTGATGAGAGATAACAGAAATGATAACCATATTACCCTATGTTGTGATGAGAGATAACAGAAATGATGATCATATTATCCTATGTTGTGATGAGAGATAACAGAAATGATAACAATATTACCCTATGTTGTGATGAGAGATAACAGAAATGATGACAATATTACCCTATGTTATGATGAGAGATAACAGAAATGATGACCATATTATCTTATGTTGTGATGAGAGATAATAAAAATGATGACCATATTACCCTATGTTGTGATGAGAGATAACAGAAATGATGACCATATTACCCTATGTTGTGATGAGAGATAACAGAAATGATGACTGTGGTAGAACTGGTTCTAGTAATAAAAGTAGAAGGAGGTGCATAGTTCAGTTTTACAAAAAGATAGAAAGAGTGAGGAAAGTAGATGGAGGTGTATAGTTCAGTTTTACTAAAAGATTGAAAGAGTGAGGAAAGTAGATAGAGGTGTATAGTTCAGTTTTACTAAAAGATTGAAAGAGTGAGGAAAGTAGATGGAAGTGTATAGTTCAGTTTTACTAAAAGATAGAAAGAGTGAGGAAAGTAGATAGAGGTGTATAGTTCAGTTTTACTAAAAGATAGAAAGAGTGAGGAAAGTAGATAGAGGTGTATAGTTCAGTTTTACTAAAAGATAGAAAGAGTGAGGAAAGTTGGCAGAAAGCAAGATGAGAACATACAAATGAAGAATATACAATAATGCAATATTTCGGCAAAAGCCTTGTCCAGGGATCACATACAAAAACCACTAGTGTATGTATGTTATCACGGAGAAATGATAAGTGTTGCAGCACAAAAACAGATAATATGTTAAGAAGTGAGAACAATTTGTCCTGTCATTCTTGTAAAGTTCAGCGTGTCCTGACCTATATTTCAGCCTATATTTTCGGGGACCCAGAGTTGCTCATCTACCCGAGGGACTCGGAGGGGAACGTATGTGGTCGAGGGAGCAAACAGTGAGTTTCCATTTTCTCTTTTTTGTGTCTCCTTCTTTTTAACTTCCTTTAGTTTGATGACTTTTCTAGAAGCCATGCTCTACACAAATACAGCGGTTCTCAGTCCATGAGAACATGGGGTCACGCAAGGTCCTGTATACGTGAAAGAAACAAGTCTAGAATAAGAGAAATGCTGGAATCCACAGACTGTTTCACTTAAATATCAGTTAGTTACTCAGAGAGAGAGTGTGTGTGTGTGTAATTTTCTTCGACTTCAAGGATCCTCCTCCTGTAAAGTTTTGAGAAGCCCTGTAAGTACTTCTTTTGTCTTTCTATGTTTGCCTTTCTACTATTGTCTTTCTGTGTTTGTCTTTCTATGTTTGACTAGGGCTTGACTTCATTATCTTCTGCCTTCTCTATCTGAGAATATCAGCTTTCTCTAATCATAAATTATCGCCTTTCTTTATGCTGAGATTATCAGCTTTCTTTAATCTGAGATTATCAGCTTTCTCTGGTTTGAGATTATCAGTTTTCTTTAACCTGAGATTGTCACCTTTCTCTAACCTGGGATTATTAGCTTTCTCTAACTTGAGATTATCAGTTTTTTCTGGTCTGATATTATCAGCTTCCTCTAATCTGAGATTATGAAGCTTTCTCTAGCCTAAGATTATCAGTTTTCTCTGGTCTGATATTATCAGCTTCCTCTAATCTGAGATTATGAAGCTTTCTCTAGCCTAAGATTATCAGTTTTCTCTGGTCTGATATTATCAGCTTCCTCTAATCTGAGATTATGAAGCTTTTTCCAGCCTAAGATTATCAGTTTTCTCTGGTCTGATATTATCAGCTTCTTCTAATCTGAGATTATGAAGCTTTCTCTAGCCTGAGATTATCAGCTTTCTGTAGTAGGAAAATTATTTTCGCAGTTTATGTTTGTGTTGTAAATTTCTGCAAATATCTTACCATTCTCCATTGTTGTTTATCTTCTTTTCTTATCCTTCTTCATCATTATTGCACCTTTTTCGTACCTCCTGATGATGATGATGATGATATCTTTTCCTGGATGTCTCATTAGAATTCACTCTAAAAACCAGAGGCATACAAAAAGTCATCTAAAAGTAGTAAATATTACATCACTACAAATATGCTTGGCTGAGTAGTTAGGGGCTCGGCTTACTAATCTGGTGGTACCGGGTTCAAGTCCTAGCAGTGGGATTTTTTTTCTGGTACACACCAAAAAGGCCCCGGGGTTCACCCAGCCTCTAAAAATAGGTACCAGAGAAATCTGGGAAGGTAAAGTGGCCAGGCGTGATACTGATCACATCACACTTTCATGTGCCGAAGGTCATGGGAAATACGGGACTAACACCGTATTCCCCAATATGCCTTAATGGCATGGAAACGGGAATTTTAACTTTATATATATATATTTCTTCATTACATGTGTTATCACTCCAAGTCACAGTCTGTTATCTCACATTCACCCAAGTTCACAGTCTGTTGTTTCACATTCACCTAAGTTCACAGTCTATTGTTTCACAGTCACCCGAGTTCACAGTCTGTTATCTCATATTCACCCAAGTTCATAGCCTGTTATTTAACATTCACCCAAGTTCACAGTCGTGTTATCTCGCATTCACCCAAGTTCACAACCTGTTATCTAACATTCACCCAAGTTCACAGTCGTGTTATCTCGCATTCACCCAAGTTCACAGTCTGTTTCACATTCACCCAAGTTCACATTCTGTTGTTTCACATTCACCCAAGTTCACAGCCTGTTATCTCTGTTTTTACAAACTGTTTATTTTCTCTGTGTCTGAGTTCTTGCTCTACCTTACACTTGAGTCTGGTTTAAATCCAGTGGTTGTTATATTTGTCTGCGTTTTTGTTTTCCCTGTAGAGACAAGAAGTTCTTGTTCTTCTTTGACCTGTCTGTGTGTGGGAGGATGGGTCCAGGCGTCTTCGTCAACGGCTGTCCCACGCCCCAGGTAGGTTCTGTGAAAAAGTCTCTCTGTCCTGTCTCTCTACCAGACTGATACAAAAACTCGGTCTGTCTTGTCTCTCTGCTAGATTAATGAAAAAATATGTCTTGTCTTTCTGCTAGATTAATGAAAAAAATCTGTCTTGTCTCTCTGCTAGATCAATGAAAAAGTCTGTCTTGTCTCTCTATCAGACTGATGGAAATGTCTGTCTGTCTTATCTCTCTGTCAGATTAATGAAAAAGTATGTCCGTCTTGTCTCTGGCAAACTAATAAAAGAGTCTGTTTGTCTGTCTTGTCTCTCTGACAAACTAATGTAAGAGTTTTTCATGTCTCTGTTAAACCAATGTATGAGTTTTTCTTGTCTCTGCTAAACCAATGTATAAAGTTTTTCGTGTCTCTGTTAAACTAATGTATGACTTGTTCGTGTCTCTGCTAAACCAATGTATAAAGTTGTTCTTGTCTCTGTTAAACCAATGTATAAGTTGTTCGTGTCTCTGCTTAACCAAGGTATAAAGTTGTTCTTGTCTCTGTTAAACCAATGTATAAAGTTGTTCGTGTCTCTGCTTAACCAAGGTATAAAGTTGTTCTTGTCTCTGTTAAACCAATGTATAAAGTTGTTCGTGTCTCTGCTAAACCAAGGTATAAAGTTGTTCTTGTCTCTGTTAAACCAATGTATGAGTTTTTCTTGTCTCTGCTAAAGTAATATAAGTATCTGTATTTGTATGTTTTGTCTGTCTGTCAAACTAATGAAAATTCTATTTTTCTGCCTTGTCTGTCTTGCTTCTCTGCCAAGCAATCCTTCATCTTATTGACATATGTCCACTTATTTTCTGAATTATAAAATTCTCTGTGTTTATGTCCGTTAACATACGCTTTTGTCTCACCACCTTGGACCAATGTATCAACGGTGACATATATATGTATATATGTGTGTCTGTAGGTGTGTGTGAAGGAATGTCCCACGGAAAGTTACGTGTTTTTGGAGGACATAGTGTCAAATGACAAATCACGTTTGATATGCAAGGACCAGGTGAATCTACAAAGCAAGGTAAAAGATACAGGTTCAAATCTTGCCTTTTTTTTATCCAAAAGTCAACAACAGAAAGATTTTGTCAGTATCTTCCAGTAATTATCTCCCTTACACTACGATAATTTTTTTTTTTTTTTTTGTTCTGAGGTAAATGTTTGTTGCTTTTTTAAAATAAATTTCTCATGATATTTTTAAAAATTTCCTCTTACATGAAAATTGTTAACATCAGAAAATGGTGCGTGGTGTCGTGTAAACAAATTTCCCGTTAAATAACTCAGCATTATAAGGGAAAAAAAGACCGCAAAGATCATATTCCCCCCCCCCCCTTGCAGGTGTCAGTGGTAAAGACACATAAACAAACATGTTGGCATTAACACCATCATTCCCTGTAACGCTCCCCTCCCCCCTCCAACTCCCCGGCCTCCGAAGCGTAAGCCACAGACATATGTTTCCCAGTCATCTCTACCTTTAGCCTTGTTCTCCAAGTCACTCCACCTCAGTCCCTCTTCTTTTAAAACTTTCATGGCGTCCCTTTTCTTTGATCTTTCCTTGTTTTCACTTCCCTCTCGGGATCCCCGTAAAAACTTAAACTTAACACACACAAAAAAACTGTTTACAATAACTAACGCCATTTTACCTGCAAATATCAGAGATACAGACTCGGCCCGCTTACCAGCCATTGAGTATGGAAGTCAAGGGACATAACCAATTTTTTTTAAACCGGGACTCGGTCGGCCACCCCTTGCTACAGAAGGGCCGGATGCTACCCTACGTGAGCAGTCGGCCGGTCACATTCATGTCTTCTATAATTAGTAACTGAAAGTAATAGCAAAATGTTTTAAAACTATAAGATATAGCTGATTCACCTGAATAATGTTATATAATAATGATGCTATAAGTTGTGGTATGTGAGCCGTAGTTCTCCACCCTTGAATAGCTCAGTCAGAGACACAGGTCACTATTACACATACCATTTACTCTCCAACAGCGCTGTAAGTTTCTCACTTACATCTTTCATCTTCACTTCTCATCTACATTTCTCTCCTGCACTTCTCATTTACATCTCTAACCTACATCTCTCACCTACACCTCACACCTACACCTCAAACCTACATTTCTCATCTACACCTCACACCTACACCTCACACTTAAATCTCTAACCTACACCTTTCACCTACATCTCACACCTACATCTCACATCTACATCTCTAACCTACATTTCTCATCTACACCTCACACCTACACCTCACACCTACACCTCACACTTACATCTCTCAGCTACACCTCTCACCTACACCTCACACCTACACCTCACACCTACACCTCTCACCTACACCTCTCACCTACATCTCACACCTACACCTCACATCTACACCTCACACCTACACCTCACATCTACATCTCACACCTACACCTCTCACCTACACCTCACACCTACACCTCTCACCTACACCTCTCACCTACACCTCTCACCTACATCTCACATCTACATCTCTAACCTACACATTTCACCTACACCTCTCATCTACATCTCTCATCTACACCTCTCATCTACACCTCACATCTACATCTCACATCTACACCTCACATCTACACCTCTCATCTACACCTCACATCTACATCTCTCATCTACATCTCTCATCTACACCTCATCTACACTCTCATCTACACCTCTCATCTACACCTCTCATCTACACCTCTCATCTACATCTCTCATCTACACCTCTCATCTACACCTCTCATCTACATCTCTCATCTACATCTCTCATCTACATCTCTCATCTACACCTCTCATCTACACCTCTCATCTACATCTCTCATCTACATCTCTCATCTACACCTCTCATCTACATCTCTCATCTACACCTCTCATCTACACCTCTCATCTACATCTCTCATCTACACCTCTCATCTACACCTCTCATCTACACCTCACATCTACACCTCTCATCTACACCTCACATCTACACCTCACACCTACACCTCTCATCTACATCTCTCATCTACATCTCTCATCTACACCTCTCATCTACATCTCTCATCTACATCTCTCATCTACACCTCTCATCTACACCTCTCATCTACATCTCTCATCTACATCTCTCATCTACATCTCTCATCTACATCTCTCATCTACACCTCTCACCTACATCTCTCATCTACACCTCTCACCTACATCTCTCATCTACATCTCTCATCTACATCTCTCATCTACACCTCTCATCTACACCTCTCACCTACATCTCTCATCTACACCTCACATCTACACCTCTCACCTACATCTCTCACCTACACCTCTCATCTACACCTCTCACCTACATCTCTCATCTACACCTCTCATCAACACCTCCCATCTACATCTCTCACCTACATCTCACACCTACACCTCTCATCTACACCTCTCACCTACATCTCTCACCTACACCTGACATCTACATCTCTCATTGACATCTCTCATCTATATCTCTCATCTACATCTCTCATCAATATCTCTCACCTACTTCTCTCATCTACAACTCTCATCTACATCTCTTATCTACACCTCTCACCTACATTTCTCATCTACATCTCACACCTACATCTCTCACCTACACCTCACACCTACACCTCACATCTACACCTCACACCTACACCTCACACCTACACCTCACACCTACACCTCTCACCTACACCTCTCACCTACATCTCTCATCTACATCTCTCACCTACATTTCTCATCTACATCTCTCATCAATATCTCTCACCTACATTTCTCATCTACATCTCTCATTGACATCTCTCATCTACAACCTCTCACCTACATTTCTCATCTACATCTCTCATTGACATCTCTCATCTACACCTTTCACCTACATCTCACATCTACACCTCAAACCTACACCTCACATCTACACCTCTCATATACACCTCTCACCTGCACTTCTCATCTACACCTCTCATATACACCTCTCATCTACATCTTCATCTACACCTCTCATCAACACCTCCCATGTACATCTCTCACCTACCCTCTCATCTACAACTCTCATCTACACCTCAAACCTACACCTCACATCTACATCTCTTATCTACACCTCTCATCTACACCTTTCACCTACATCTCTCATCAACATCTCTCACCTACCCTCTCATCTACAACTCTCATCTACACCTTTCACCTACATCTCTCATTGACATCTCTCATCTATATCTCTCATCTACCCTCTCATCTACACCTCAAACCTACACCTCACACCTACACCTGACATCTACATCTCATCTACACCTTTCACCTACATCTCACACCTACACCTCACACCTACACCTGACATCTACATCTCTCATCAACATCTCTCACCTACATTTCTCATCTACACCTCTCATCTACACCTCTCTCTACATCTCTCATCTACCCTCTCACCTACACCTCACATCTACATCTCTCATCTATATCTCTCATCTACAACTCTCATCTACACATCTCATCTACATCTCTAACCTACACCTTTCACCTACATCTCTCATATACACCTCTCATCTACAACTCTCATCTACATCTCTCACCTACTTCTCTCATCTACACCTCTCATCTACATCTCTCATCACATCTCTCATCTACACATCTCATCTACACCTCTCATCAACACCTCCCATGTACATCTCTCACCTACATCTCTCATCTACACCTCTCATCTACACCTCTCACCTGCACTTCTCATCTACATCTCTAACCTACATCTCTCACCTACACCTCACACCTACACCTCAAACCTACATTTCTCATCTACACCTCACACCTACACCTCACACTTACATCTCTAACCTACACCTTTCACCTACATCTCACACCTACATCTCACATCTACATCTCTAACCTACATTTCTCATCTACACCTCACACCTACACCTCACACCTACACCTCACACCTACATCTCTCACCTACACCTTTCACCTACATCTCACACCTACACCTCACACCTACACCTCACACCTACATTTCTCATCTACACCTCACACCTACACCTCACACCTACACCTCACACTTACATCTCTAACCTACACTTTTCACCTACATCTCACACCTACATCTCTAACCTACACCTTTCACCTACACCTCTCACCTACATCTCACATCTACATCTCTCACCTACACCTTTCACCTACATCTCTCATCTACATCTCACATCTACACCTCTCATCTACATCTCACATCTACACCTCACATTTACACCTCACACCTACACCTCACATCTACACCTCACATCTACATCTCTCATCTACATCTCTCATCTACACCTCTCATCTACACTTCACATCTACACCTCACACCTACACCTCTCATCTACACCTCACATCTACACCTCACACCTACTCCTCATATCTACATCTCTCATCTACATCTCTCATATACACCTCTCATCTACACCTCTCATCTACACCTCACACCTACACCTCTCATCTACATCTCTCATCTATATCTCTCATATACACCTCTCATCTACATCTCACATCTACACCTCACACCTACACCTCACACCTACACCTCACACCTACACCTCACATCTACATCTCTCACCTACACCTCACATCTACACCTCTCATCTACATCTCACATCTACACCTCACACCTACATCTCTCATCTACACCTCACACCTACACCTCACACTTAAATCTCTAACCTACACCTCTCACCTACATCTCACACCTACATCTCACATCTACATCTCTAACCTACATTTCTCATCTACACCTCACACCTACACCTCACACCTACACCTCACACTTACATCTCTAACCTACACCTTTCACCTACATCTCACACCTACACCTCACACCTACACCTCACAACCTACATCTCTCATCTACACCTCTCATCTACACCTCACACCTACACCTCACACTTACATCTCTAACCTACACTTTTCACCTACATCTCACACCTACATCTCTAACCTACACCTTTCACCTACACCTCTCACCTACATCTCACATCTACATCTCTAACCTACACCTTTCACCTACACCTCTCATCTACATCTCTCATCTACACCTCTCATCTACACCTCACATCTACATCTCACATCTACATCTCACATCTACACCTCTCATCTACACCTCACATCTACATCTCTCATCTACAACTCTCATCTACACCTCTCATCTACATCTCTCATCTACACCTCTCATCTACATCTCACATCTACACCTCTCATCTACATCTCACATCTACACCTCTCATCTACATCTCTCATCTACACCTCTCATCTACACCTTCTCATCTACACCTCTCATCTACACCTCACATCTACACCTCTCATCTACATCTCACGTCTACACCTCTCATCTACACCTCACATCTACACCTCTCATCTACATCTCTCATCTACACCTCTCATCTACATCTCACATCTACACCTCTCATCTACATCTCACATCTACACCTCTCATCTACATCTCATATACACCTCTCATCTACACCTCACATCTACACCTCTCATCTACATCTCTCATCTACACCTCTCATCTACATCTCACATCTACACCTCTCATCTACATCTCTCATCTACACCTCTCATCTACATCTCTCATCTACACCTCTCATCTACACCTCACATCTACACCTCTCATCTACATCTCACATCTACACCTCTCATCTACATCTCTCATCTACATCTCTCATCTACATCTCTCATCTACATCTCTCATCTACATCTCTCATCTACATCTCTCATCTACACCTCTCATCTACACCTCTCATCTACATCTCTCATCTACACCTCTCATCTACATCTCTCATCTACATCTCTCATCTACATCTCTCATCTACACCTCACACCTACACCTCTCACCTACATCTCTCATCTACACCTCTCACCTACATCTCTCATCTACACCTCTCTCCTACATCTCTCATTCTGCTAATGTTCAAGATTACAAAAGCACCAAAAAAAAAAAAATCTCTCCAGTTCACGTTTTCCTGTCTTACCAATAAAACGCTCTGCCAAGTAATGTATCCCCCTTCCCCACAACGAATCTTTTTTTGTTTTTTCCTCTTTCCCCAGAGAGACAACGTGCCGCCATGTCTGGAGTCTGACTATTCA